>RCWM02000979.1:0-209162 GCA_003667255.2 Euschistus heros | reverse complement strand
GCAACGACACGCTAAATGAAACATCAATGATGATAATAATTTTGTAGTCCGACTATTTAATTTACCTGCTTGTACACAATGGGAGTTTATAAGTGGTTCATAATGTTTAAGAATTTCTTTACACACTCACTTTTTGCACATCAACAGACCCTTCTTGATTATAGGTCAACCAAAACCGAAACAGATGATAACATAATTTCAACACAAATTGAATTTTAAAAACTTTAACTACATTTTGTAGTATAGTTTATTTTAAAAATAACCATAATCAGGTTGGCAGATGAACTCAAATGGCAACTATAATATTATAAAAGATAATAAACAAGATACAAGTATCTATTTAACACTCCAATGCTGGCGATGGATCTATGAGATCCTTACCTCGCTTCTCTTCTTCCATCTTCTTGTAAGATTTCTAATATTAACTATTAATCAATACGTTAATTTCAAAATTATGAAATTATATTATCACTCAAAAACCGGTGGATTTAAGCTTCCTAAATTTAACATCATATCAATAATAATTAAATACAGTGGAAACTTGTTATTTCATCACTCGATAATTCGTCTTATTCTGTAATTTGTCAGTTTTTTTTTTTGTTTTTTTTCCAAAATTAAATGCGTATGTAATTAATTTTTCCCCCTTGCTACTTATTTACATGATTAATTACTATGCCCAAAAAAAATCCTGAATAAATAAAAAAACTTTCATTGATTGGTTTCAAAATGTATTCGTTGTTCAAGTAAAAAAGTATTTAAAATCAAAAAATTTGCTTGAAAAAGCTTTATTAACTATGGACAACACCCTGCCCCATCCTCTAAATGAACTGGGCATGGACGAAAATATAAAATGCGTTTTCCTTCCAGCAAATACTTCATCCCTTATACAGCCGATGGATCAGGGAGTCATCGAAAATTTGAAACACCACTACAGGAAGATATTTCTGCAGAATTTTATTTCTTCTGATTGAGGAATAAATTTAAATGAATTTCGGAAAGGATAAATAATTAAACATGCCATTTTCAATGTACCTGTTGCATGCATTATTATTTCCCAGGAAACACTTGCACGAAGCTGAAATAAGCTGTGGCCATTATATCTTTAGTTTAAAATGCTTTTTTGTTACTTTACCAATAAAATTCTGGAATTCGTCATTTCCGTTATTTCGTCACCCCCTCTCCCTTGCTCATGACGAATTATCAAGTTTCTACTGTACCATTAAAATCTGGCTAAATTGTCAAAAGGAAATTGGTCATATCTGATAACCATTCGATTAATGTATGCAAAATAACCTTCAAATTACTTTCTTTTCTAAAAATATAATCACTTAAATTTCAGAGTGATTTTCAAGTTTTGTTAAGAACGAGATTGGTTTTTCATTTGAGATTTCTAATAACAAAGATAATTCGTCAAAGCGATATATTATATTTATACAAAATCATCAGATCTAGTTTTCAGATAGATACCGTCAGATCTCATAGATACCACTCAAGTTACTCTTGAGTCACCAGCAAAGGAGTGTTAATGATTTCGTTCCATCAAAAGGAAACCAGAAACTGAACTAATAAGTTCATCAATACTTTTGAAGGGTCAGTCAAATTGGATATTTATCAAATGTTATATTATAATTCTATATAATGCTTGTCGGCACGGCCATTTAAATAAAACATTTCTCAATTTTCTTATTTGACTCAAACCCTAATATTTCTTCCAGTCATATTACCTATGGTCAACAAATCTACCTGTCCAACCATTAATATTTTCTAATTGATATATTTATATCTTATTATTTTAATAACTATAGATTACGTACATTAAAAAAAAAAAAAAAAAAATGTAAAGACGTTCTTACCAAAATCTTTTCTTCATTTCCTCTTTATAACTGAAACTAGCTTACATTATATCTTATCTTAACCTGATAATTTAATTTATTATTGCTAACTCACCAGGTCGTAACAGTTTTTCACTTTTCTTTTCTATCCCACCTCCTTAAAACTAAATACTTACAAACTAGCCTTATAAGCTAAATATTACTTTATATAAAATTACAATGACTACCAACCAATAAGCAGGCATACAATTGACTTAACAAAAATACAAAACTTTTATCACAACTGACTATAGAAGCTAATATGGAGACATCACGAAAATTAATTATATCATGAAGCGTAATGAAAATAAGGCGGTTCATGGACTACATCGGACATTGAAAAATCTGATCTCTAAGCTGAACATATTTCTCCTGTTTTCGCACCACAAAAGGAGCTTCTCAACATTTGACATGAGGCCTGAGTACAAGAAACAGTAGATATTCCATTTCAAGTTACATTACCACCTACCTACTAATTTTACTCCTAAAGTTACACAAGTAATTAGAAAAAGTTCAAAAAGAATCCAAGAGAAGCGGTTGTGTTTCTCACAACACTCTATAACTCAATACTTGGGACCGCAAAAATTACAATGGAAATTTTCACACAATACCAAAACCTCACAAAATTGTAACCTAGTTATCTGTTCCAAGATTTTAGAAAAACTTTTATGCAAAAGAATAATTGATAAACTAACGTAATTGAAATTGAAAATGTTCAAAACCACCCAATTGAAAAGTGTAGTTTGACTTATCCACTTCTTTATGACAGCCGGGGTTGTATAAATATGACATTAACTTTAACTCTCTAATAGCATCTTATGCCAACAATACAGCCATTCTTACAAGACAAACTGATTCAACACAGGCTTAACTGACTCTTTAAGACTGGTTGAACTGTGAAAAATCAAACTAAACAATAAAAACTCACAAAATATTTCCTCTAAAATACGACAGCAAACCTATTTAGGTGGGCACTCAATTAAGTTTCGACAGAAGGATGGTATAGAGACCCTCGTGTCAAATAGATGGAGCATTCTTTAAATAAGTGACTAAGACAGTGATTAAATACACACTTAATAGCCTAAAAGGTCCCATCCATCACAAATTTATGGAACAGCCAAACTTTTAATTATAAACTAACTACAAACGTTTCAACCAAAAACAATAAAATTGAATCGCAAGATATCGATGGAATGTAATTGAACATTACATATCTCAACTGCACTAGACCATATTAAAACCAAATACTAAACATTTGACAACTTTACGGCCATCCCAACACAAATACAAGATATCACCACAACAAATATTCCTAACAATACGTACTAAAGGCTAAAATAGGATTTACCATTCGGTACAAATCTCCCTCTACTTTCACCTCACACAATATTGCATTTTTTGCTTTATATTTAGTTTTATTTGCAACTAGCTTTTAGCACATCACCATAATAAATTCATGATATTTGAAGAAAAAAAAAAATACAACTTAATTTCAAATTACTTAAAGCCATTCAAAACCATTACCTAACATGATTAAACTTCTGCAAACCACACAATGTAGACAGTTTTTATTATTATTAAATATATGCACCAATCAACAACTATTAACTATATACCTAATTACACTTGTTAAAAATAAAACTTATAAAAGGAAAGGATATAATTAAAATAAAATGTCACTTCCAAGTTGTTCAAGTCAACACTCAATCTATCGCTGATTATTGTTTGCTTAAAATAAGCTCAAGCTGGCCAACTTAAGCATCGATATTTAACAGGCTTACGGTAGATTAAGTGTTAACATAAACCATTTCATGCTACCAAGAAATCAGCCCCAGAGACCTAATGAAACTTGTAAAAATTAACAACTTTATACAACAAAAATATGTTAAATGGTTCCTTGAAGGTCTCTAACGCACCAAAATGAAACCTTTTAAGCAATAAATAGGGAAAGGAGGTGAATGTACGCATATTGAAGTAATTTCAAGTCAATTTACATTCTTTTATAAAATATTCGATTTGTGCATGAATCGAATAAATGAGCTTGGTACATGGTACAATGATATTATGGTAAATGGTAAATGGTTAAGGTAATGATTTCCAGTCAATCAGGCAAATGTAAGAGAGATAGACACTTCTTAACTCAAAAAAACATTAGTACGTTAACCAATACAGTCTACAACGCAAAGTCGTGGCAATATAAATATCTTGACGACAATATATCAATTAATTAATAATTTACATGCCAGTTGTACAACTTTGCTCAGCAAAATTAAACAAAAATAAATATAACAAAAAAATAAATAAAAAATTCCACTGGCCCAGATGAGCTTGCGGAATATGCAGCTGCACTAACATTTATAATATCGACAGTCCAATAATTGACTGGATTTCATAAATACTTATTAAAAGAAAGGAAATTAAATAAAATGTAAATAATCAATTTAAAAAATATATATCTTAAAGATATATAAATATATCTACAATAGACAATAGATAATGAGCAAATATTTTATAGTTAATATAGGCTTCTTACGTACTAGTGCCTTCCTAGTACGTAACGATCAACATTAGAACCAAGACGATACGGTCAGATTATCAGTTCATTTATAAAAATGAATCTGACCGCCCGTGAGTAGTAAGTGAGAACTAAACGGTCCAATTTGATCACAACATGGAATGTAGTGATCGATGCGACCCTTGTAGTTAGTACCTTGGCTAAGTAGAGGCCAACTAGCCTGTACGGAGAGATGAGGTAGACTCTTGAAGAAGAACTAATCTTGCCCTGCGCTTCGATTAGACCGAGGATTGATCGGAGGGACTTAACATAGGAGTCCCTTTCCCAAGTAACACGAAGGATAAGGCCATTATAGTTGTCTGGGACATAGGCCAAACCAAGAATGTGATTGGCAGCGGGCGAGGTGTCATCCTTACCAGTCAGCATGCTGCGATTCAACCAATAACACAATATATATTTATAATGCTAGCAAATTTTAATAAGTCAGTGAAAACAAAATTAAAATTTCAACACTAAAACAAAATAACTAAAGAAAGTTTATAATTATCTCGTCTGGTTAGGTTTAAACGAATATGCAGTGACAACCTCAACATGACAACTAATAATATATTTTTTCAAATCAATAAATAACCCCTTTGGCTTCGGCTGGGTTCACATAAAATAAACAATAAATATTGTACTTCACACCTCATTTTCGTTTAAACCTAAATAGACAAATGAATTGATTTTCGTTGAGCAAATGAGTTATTTACAGATATAATACCATGTTAAAAAATTTAACATTGAAGGAAAACAACTTTTAATAAATAAAATTAAACGATACTACCTTAGAATTAATCAAACATTTAACAATATGTTAAAGAAAAAAATAATACATATAAATGAGCTTCAAGTTTAAAAATGGACAAAAAAAATAAAATAAATTACAAAAAATTAAAGATACAACCAACCACATAACACTTCACACTTCTTTATCATATCAAATATTGAAAGAATAAAGAATGAATAGTTCAGAGAAAGTGAATGAGATAAATAAAACGAAACAATGGTGAGAACTAAATGAATCGGTCGACCAACTTTCTACTAACTAAGGAACATAGAAAACAAGGAAAAAAGAACAATCTTAAATAGATTGAAATCCCTCGATAGATAAGGTAACCTAACCTTAACCCTATAATTGATAAAGTAACCTACCTCAACTCTTCTACTCTATTATAAGCACAGGGCTGCTGATGAGGGGGAAATTCGAGCAATTGTTGGTTCTAATAGAGGTCACATGTTATCATGTTACCTAGTGCGGTAACCTAAGAGGAACTGTGAAATGGACCTGCCACTGCCGCATTCACTTTATAATCGTTTATATTTTTCATTATTTCAATTGGACATTTTGATTTTAAATTATTTTTTATAAAAGTATTTTGTAATTTTCATTTTTATAACATGCCATGGCTTATTTATTGGATATCTTACTCCAGCCAGTGATGAGTTTTTCAATCACTAATATATTTTTGGGCTCTTATGCTTATTTTTGTAATAATCATCAAAATCCAAAAAAAGAGTTTATAATAAAATATTTTTGCCAATTTTACCTACTTTTTTTATTTTAAAAATGTCAATTCAACTGAGTAGCAAAGATTTTGGCTAGAATAATTATTTTATTTTATAACAATACCTAATTATATAAATTACACTGAATATACAAATTATATCTTAATTTTTAATTAAGACAAATATATTTATAAACTTAATGTCTCATTAATGAATTTAAATAGTAACATTACTTACTCATTTGTCATTTGGGAGAAATCGGGGGGAAGTTTTGAAAAGGCTGGGGGGAAATTTCGCTGCTATCCGGGGGAAAACAGTTGGAATTAGCAGTACTGATTATAGGTCAGTAGCCTTTAAAATAATATCCATAACCAGACATTTCTGCAATAGTAGAGTACTTAAGGATGTTAAGTTACAAAAAAAAAAAAATGTAATAATCATGTGAATGAAAACTTCAAACACTGTTTATAGACACACAGGGAAAAATCACTTTACATTCTTAAATTTTATACCTTAATCGGAAGATTGATGTTCTATAAACGAACCATTATTTTTAGATAGGATGACAGTTTATGTTTTTGTGTTTTGTTATGGCATTTCCTAGGTGGAATTATTATCATTTGCTGAAAATGGAAATATCTCAATGATTTGTATAATAAACTAATACAATTTTCTTTATGAAGTCACTGATCACGAATGAGAAAGGCTAAAGACCTTATTTTTATTTTAATGTTTAATAAAATTACTAAAACTGATGATCAATAATTGCAATATTTTAGTTTTCATTGCAATTACTCAATCAAAAATACATCAATATATACATTTAACCTAACGAAATGCAATATGATAGAAGTTAAGAAAATGTTTCCTTCAATGAACAACATTTGGCTCACTTGAGGTAAACCATGATTGATTGATAGAAGGATCAATACAATAAGAATTTATTAATTAATTGCCACTTTTATTGCGATTATTTTATTAGAAAACTAGTTTCCAATGCTAAATATTGATCTCAGCATTATAAACTAGTATTCTAATAAAATAACCCCAATAGAAGTGACAATTAATTCATGAATCCTAATTGTAGAGAGCATTTGGAACTTATGGTCCAAAGGAACACAGTAGCAAAATTAACAACAGACTGAATAAAAAAACATGCAAATATCATCTTTGTTTGAATTTTAATAAGGATGAACAGAGACAGATAAAACGAACAACACAAACAGATGCAGTAAGCTCGGTAGCCGAGTTGAGGCGAGGGTCTCAGCATGCCTGGCACTAGTCATAGGGTTCATATCCCAAAATGGCGGCCCCATGAAATTAATCTTGACCTTCCCAACTCAACACTACAATAGATAACATAACCTGTAGGATAACCCATCCTTGTTGGAGTACATAGGGATATTAAGCCCGAATAAACAACAAAAGCAACTTCAAATTACCTTTCTGTCAGACAATAAGTAAGGGCAAAACAATGCAAAGTTTTGATTGATAACTCAAATAAAAATAATTTAATAAGAACAATACTACGATATCACAGCACATCATAATCCCATTACGTTGACTAAACTAAATAGAGCTAATGCTAATCTAACACAAGAAGAATGTTGGTTGTTCACAAAGAGAAAATATCTGTTATCCTTCTCCTTAAAGAAAATAAAATAACTAAATAAATGTGATAAAAAATGTGTTATGTGGTATATATATATAAAAAAAAAAACAGATATGCAAATCTCATCATATCCTCATCCTCATAAAACATGATCGATCAAGATGAAACAACAACCTAAGTTAATATATAAATATACATATAGTAATAATATAAAATATTCTGTTACCTCGATAAATAGCCAGCATAAACCATGCTCAAGTAAACGGAATCAATGCTAAGTTCTTTTCCATTTTTATCAAAATACTTTTCAATCTTCTCTTTTGCTTCCTCCATCTTCTTCTTAGTCATGTATGAGTAAGTCTCTTCTATCCTAAACACCTGAGCGTTGCTGTTGTTTTCTGTGGCTGGCTCGTTTGCGTTGTCTTCATTAGTTTTAGCCTCTTCGCCTTCTTTAGCCTTGCTCTCTTCGTCATTAGTAGTGCTTTCCTCTTCAGTTTTCTTTTCTTCAGTATTCTTTTCTTCAGTTTTCTTCTCTTCAGTTTTCTTCTCTTCTGGTTTTATTTCAGGGGGTTTTACATCTTCGGTTTTAATTTCGATATTAATGGGTTTACCTTCTTCATCTACAGGCCCTACCTCATCTCCTTCCTCCTTTACAACACCATCTATAACAAATTATTAACACTTCAGAACTAATGCTACATATTAAATACTACACACTTACAATAGAAGCTTGATAATTGACAATGGAAAACTAAACTGAACTTGAGATATAAACATACCTTCCGTGAGTTGTTTGAAATGAAGGGTTTCAAGTTTTGGTATAATGACAGTTAGGATGAAACGCCCAGACAATGTCATTTTCAACGTAACACCCAAAATATCTCCTTCCCTTGTCTTAGGGTTATATGGGTGGAAACCTATTTCAGGCAAGCTGTCTACGAAACTCTATAAAAAAAAAGAAAAAATATAAAACATATGTTAAAAAGGTAATACCTTACATCTAACCAAAAATGATAAACTAGCAAATACCTTCACAACGATGGCCATTTGACGAGGAATACTGAGGCATAGATCCAATGGAACGATGGCAGTTTTTTCTCTGTCTTCAGACATTGCTCTTAAACCAACAAGAATTTCTTTGGTATCAGGATCTTCCTCTGTAAAAAAAAAAAAAAATTGAGCAATTCTTTAAAGTTTAAAAATAAAAATAGAAGAATATATTCAATGGATATGCAAAGAAATATTTATATAATACTACTAAGTATTTTTAATTATGTTATTTAACTGACTAACCAATACTAAAAGATGCGTAGTAATCATAGCCCTCGACCGGAATCATGGGCACAATTTCCCTAATCCTAAAGCTCCTCATGTTCTTTTTAGTCTTTAAAGACTTACTCAGGCTTTCCTTAGGCAAGACAAGGTCAGCAGCATTCTTAGCAATGGCACTCTTTTGCTTCAACTGAGGAAAGAAAAAAAAAAAAAAAAAAAAAATCAATAAAAACAATATATATATATATATTCAGAAAGAAGAAATACCAGAAAAATGGAAAACGGCACTTATACACCCACTACATAAAAAAGGGGCGAAGACAGATACAAATAACTATAGGGGGATTTCGCTACTTCCGGTGACGTACAAAATTTTGTCGAGAGCTCTGTTGAATAAACTAGAACCGCAAATCGATCATCAGATAGGAGAATACCAAAATGGATTTAGAAAAGGAAGATCATGCCCGGAACAAATACTAAGTTTAAAATTAATCCTGAGATACCACATGATTAGATCGAAGAAAATTTATGTCTCCTTTGTGGATTTTCAGAGAGCCTACGATTCGGTGGATAGAGAAACACTTGTGCGGATACTTAAAGAATACGGAGTAGATCAGAAAACAATTAGTATAATTAAACAAACTTTAACTGGGACCTACTCTAAAATTAAATTCAGGGGGGAAATTAGTAAACCGTTCGAAATTAAAACAGGGTTAAGACAAGGGGATGGCTTATCACCTATTTTATTCAATATTGTTTTAGAAAAAATTATGAAGACGTTTTGGGAAACCAATAAATCTGGTGTAAGGATAGGAGGTAAGAAAGAAGGTGTTAAAATAAGGTGTTTGGCTTTCGCGGATGATCTGGCACTTTTGGCGGAAAGTGAAGAAGAGGCAGCAAATCAGATAAATGAACTGAAAGAAATAGCAGAAAGAGCCGGGTTAAAAATATCGTTCGAAAAAACCGAAATAATGACGAATGACAAGGAAAACAATGGAAAAATCGAGACTAAATATGGTAAAATCAAGTTGGTGAATCAATTTAAATATTTGGGGGAACTTGTGAACTACAATGGGGGAGACTTGCAAGCAACGCATAGTAGAGAGGTAAAATTGGATAGATTAAAGTTCTCAGTCAGGAGTTTTTATAATAAAAAAAAAAATCTTTCCATAAAAGCCAAAATTAGACACTATGGTCATTTGTGACCAATATGGAATTTACCACCCTTGTTAAGGACGTAAAGAAAGATATTGAGAATGATATACGGACCGAGAAAAGTGGGGGAAGAATATCGATTAAAAAAGAACGGTGACCTTTACGAACAATTGGAAAACTTAGAATCATCGATGAGGAAAAGGAGATTAAATTTTTTCGGACACATAGAAAGAATGAATAGCAATAGATGAAAAAAATGGTTAAAAATATAAAGGTTCTTGTAGCGGAGAAGAAGAAGCATGAAAGTAAGAAATGGACGGAGGAAAGAAAGAGGGAAATGGGCAAAAAAATGAAAAGAATTTGGGCAGAAAGGAAGAAAACCTGAAAATGATATACGCGTGGTCCACCGTTGGCCTGTATCGCGATAAATAAATAAATAAATAATATATATAGACATATGAAAAACAAAAGATAAAAAATAAAAAAACATATACATACATATATATATATATATAACATTACCTGTTGAGAGTAAGGAAGGTCTTTGTAAGGGTACAGAATTTTAATAGCTTCATCTAACGGCAATTTCCCAAATTCTTTCTTGTCACTTAAAGACTTCAAAACAACTCGCTAAAAAAGATAATAAAGTGATAAAAACAAAACAGTAAGATATGAAAATTGGATAAAATAATATAAATGGATTGTAATCCATTGATTGATTGATCAAAAAACATACTTTGACTCCCAGTTTGTATTCTCTCCACATGTAAACTTTTCCTTTCATTTGAGAGAAAACCTTCTGACGATCTTCCACAGATTTCAATTGGAAAAATACGGAGACATCATCAGGGCCAGGGATCTGAACCAATGGAGCACTTACGCCTAAAGTTTCGACGAAAAACTTGTAATACAGCTTCAATTCTTCAGCCTGAAATTTATTAAACCATTTTGTAAAAAGTTTCTTTAGAATTTGACAATTAATGAAAATCGACTATGAAGCATAGCGTGATAAATACCATAGAAGGAAGCCTTTTAAATCCCATAATCTTGATATAGAGGCTAGATTTGAAAGACATCTTGTAGCCTTTTGAATCTTCGCCAAGTTCATCATCCTCTTCATCTTGTTCATCATGATCGGCATTGTGTTCATCTCCATCATCTACTTCTTGCTTGATTGTTATTTCTTCACTAGCTGGTTCCTCGTTTTGTCCAGTTGAATCTGGCATTTCTGAATCTTAAAAAAAATTAAAAAGGGCTGTAACATCTCATTTTATGTAACAATATCATATACCATTCCATTAGCCTACAAATGGATCTTATCGGTAAATTAAGTGAAAAGAAAGAAAATGAAGAATGCTTTACAATTTTTTACAACTTACATTTTAAGTGCTACATTTATGGCTTTATCCAATATTGTATTAAAAACATAGTTTCATGGAAATTATTATTTTTTAATAGATTAGAAATTTAATAACTTAATCATACACATTAGTTTGTCTCTCTCTCTCTCTCTCTCTCTCTCTCTCTCTCTCTCTCTCTCTCTCTCTCTCTCTCTCTCTATATCTCTCTCTCTCTCTCTCTCTCTATATCTCTATATATATATATATATATATATATATATATATATATATATATATATATATACACAGAAATTCTGAAATACAGAATTCTTACTAGAGGTCAATAAGTCATAACTGTGCAGCTATCAAAAGGGCATTTTCAATCGTTTTCGGAAATCCTGTAATAACTCTAAAAATACTTTTTGTCCCAAAATAGATACTTCAAGAAGTACAAAATAAGTTAACCAGTTAACCTTTCACAATGCGAAATTAAAAATCAAGCTTTGAAGGTTACTAGCTAACTCATTTTAAGTATATTGGACTTATCCGATTTCTTTACCACCACCGAGTAATCAAATAGATTCAGGAAAATAAGTTTACATTACACCGTGTTCGTGAATTTACTATATGTACCAAAACATAAAATTAATTTTATATTGTATACATAAAATACTTTTAACAAATCACTCCCTAATGGAGCCATACATTCACCAGCACTGTACCATGTACCATTCAGTACAGTTTTATAATTTTCATTAACCAGAGACAGAGGGAGAAGATATACTTATAAGAGAAAGGCATTACTTCTTTTACGCTAATGGTGCCGATTAAAAGTAATACATAAGAATTTTATTTAAATGAAAGCCAAACAGCATTAGCTATTAAATGTTAACAGACCATTTACTGATTAAAAAACTTAATATCATTCATACTATGGGTCTTGTACAAGTTTTCTTTTTACCATTTTTATTCAGTTATCATATGACCTAATAACCAGGAACTTTAGGAGTCTATTAGTTTAAGTTCAGAGGTTAAAACAAAAATACTGAAATAATTTGTAAAAATTATGCTATTGAAATGTTTTAACTTACAAATATAAAGCTAAATACGTCATTAAGAAAAATATAAAGAAAGAATCTAGATTCTAGTCATTGTTTAATTATTAACATAGCATTGATAAAAGCTTAATACACATATAGGTTTATAAAAAACAAAATTGCTACAAACTCATTTTATTTCTATATTTTATTATATTTCATAAGTTCGCCCATTCAAATTTTATTGATTATTTTATTAAGCAGTTTAAGTTTGAATATTTTAACAAAAATTTCTCATAAGCAGACAAATTATCATTCACTAGTGATGTACATTATACAGAATGCCAACATGAACCACTCAAAAAATGTAATATTGTTAGTAATATTATAACATTTAAAGATGGACTAGTTTAAAGTTTTTGGATTTTGAAATGTTATTTCCATAGAGGTAATGCTAAAAACCTATTAACCCACTTCCATTAGGATAGAAACTATTAACTTGTTTTCATCATAAAAATAATAATAATAATAATAATAATAATGGTTATGAGGTACAATATGCACAATTTAGAATTAGTAAATATTCTTAACTACTAATTATTAAACTTAAAAAGGCCTTAGACAGGGTGACAGTCTTGCATGCCTTTTGTTTAATATGGTGCTGGAGCGCACAGTAAGAAAGTCAGGTTTGCATATTGGGGGCACTTTATACTTATGTTCAATACAAATACTTGGTTTTGCAGACGATCTGGACATAATTGGAAGATCCCTAGAATGTGTGAGGGAGGCATTTCTTGCTCTCTAGGAGTGGGTCTGGAGGTAAACCAGGCAAACACCTAGTACATGGTAGCTGGCCCGCAACCAGGGGATTGGCGGGATAGCAAAATAATATTCAGACTTCGTATTTGAACAAGTAAAAGAGTTTATTTATTTAGGGTTTCAAGTGAACTCCGACAACAACATTCATCAGGAAATAAATAAAAGATTAATTGCTGCAAACAAGTGTTGTTTTGGACTCCTGAAGCACTTTAAAAATAGAAACCTCTCATGCAAAATTTAAGTCCAGCTGTATAAAACCTTAATAAGACCTATGCCTCTGAATGCTGGACAATTTCTAAAATGCAGGAAACCTTACTCCAGAGATTCAAGAGACGGATTCTAAGAACCAATTCAGAGCTCGCAGTTATATCAAAATGCAAATATTGTAAGATATATTAAAATTGGAAGGCTCTCATGGGTGGGGCATATGGCGAAGATGAATCCAGATGAGGTCCCTAAAAAACTCTTAGAGGGAAAAATATTGGCAAAGAGAAGAGTCGGCAGACCAAGACTAAACTGGACTGATGGAGTGGCAGAGGATGCCCGGCCATTTTGGGAGTGAAGAACCGGAGAGTAGCAGAAACACACAAGACAACTGGCGAATGATATTACAAGAGGCCTTGACTCACTAAGAGATGTAGCGTCATTTTGATTGAATTGACTAATTATTGCATAACCTTTTAAATTAGGGAGGAAGATAAGTTTCACAAGTATTTATTATTTTAAAGGAAATTAAAGTCTAAATGAAATAAATAAATAATTACCTTTCTTTTCAGGGACTGCTTCTCCCGTCACAGCTTTAACCTCAGCCTTGTCGTTAGTAGTTTCTGCTTTAGCGTCACCATTAACTAAAATAATAATGATTATAATATTACTCATTATTATAAATATTACTTGTTCCTCCAGGGATAAGATAAGTTAATGAAAGGACCATAAAGGTCGATTCAGAGAAAACAGGAGGTAACGTGGCAGACACACCAAACAACTTATAGATTTCAGGTCATTGATGAAATAACAGTCCTAGTAAATAAGGTAGAGCTAATATATAACATGGGAACAATGTATTTTTTAAAAAATACATTTAAATGAAAATAAAGTTATCTATAGCAATAAAAATAATTATCTTCAGATATACTTTATTTTAGCTTAACTCCTCATATTTCTATTTATGTTGACTACAATGTAGCTACATGTTTCGGAATATGTTATCCCATCATCAGAATCTTTTTTCTCACCTAAGAAGTTGCCTAGGTGAGACAACACCAAAAGAAAGAAGAGCCTGATGATGAGATAAGATACCATGAAACATAAACATGTAACTACATTGTAGAGAAGATAAATAGCAATATGAGAAGTTAAGATAAATTAAACATTTTATACTCCTTTATTGAAGAAATAAAAAATAATTATCATTATTACAAATAATATACCAGGTATGCAAGTTTAAAATATTGTTTATTTCTTAAAATATATACACAGTAATTTAAAAAAAAAGTATAATATATTTTATTCAAAGTACTGACCCTCGCTTTCTACACATTTTGTCCATCTCTCGGGCAATATATGGATACCATTCCAAAAGAATGCTTCATCTTTATTTGAAATCCATTCATCGAGCCATTTTCGTACGTTTTCGAAATTGTTGAAGTGTTGCTCCGCCAATGAGTGTCCCATCGATGAGAAGAGGTGATAATCAGAAGGCGCCAGGTCAGGTGAATACGGCGGGTGGGGTAGGAGTTCCCAACCAAGCGAAGAAATCGTTTCCTTAGTCAATCTGGCTGAATGTGCAGGAGCGTTATCATGCTGAAGAATGACTTTGGCTTGTCTGTGAGCCCATTCTGGGCGTTTTTTTTCGATCAATGCGTGACTCAAATTGATCATTTGTTGTCGGTAGCGCTCGGTATTGACTGTTTCGCCGGGTTTGAGAAGCTCGTAGTAGACTACTCCCTTCTGATCCCACCACACACACAGCATTGTCTTCTTCCCAAAACGATCCGGTCTTGCACTCGATGTGGATGGATGTCCTGGCGTTACCCATGATTTTTTTCGTTTGGGATTCTGAAAATAAATCCATTTTTCATCGCCAGTTACAACTCGATGCAAAAAACCCTTTCTTTCGTGGCGTAAAAGCAGCATTTCGCACACAGTTTTTTCGTTTTTCCATCTGTCGTTCGTCCAATTCATGTGGAACCCATTTTCCAACCTTTTGAATCTTTCCCATAGCTCTCAGGCGATCGGAAATGGCTTGCCTAGTGACATTCAACTGTTCTGCCACCATTTGTTGGGTTTGGGTATTGTCTTCGTCTAATAAAGATTGCAATTCGAAGTCCTCAAACTTTTTTGGTCGATTTTCTCGTTTTTGATCAGTAACATCAAAATCACCATGTTTGAAACTTTGAAACCAACGTTCACATGTCCTGACGGTTGGAGCAACATCGCCATAAGTCTCAACAAGAATTCGATGACATTCAGATGCCTTTTTTCTTTTGATTAAATAAGAAAATCATGACATGCCGCAAATGCTCTTTATTTGGCTTAAAATTAGACATTTTTAACACCAAAGAAAGGTATGATACGTCCACGTAAACGACTTAAAAACAACTGACTTTTGTAAACAAATGACTAACAAACAAAATAGCGTTTAGAGATAAGCAAATCCTTCAATAGGCTAAGAGCGCATTCTATTGGAATTAAAACGACATTTTAAACTTGCATACCTGGTAAACTATAGTAATGGTAATAATTAAAATTTTTATTTCATAGCACTCTCAAAACAAGCAAATAACAATAAATCCGCAGATGTTTTATAATTATCAACAATATCAACAATAGATGCTCCAGTTCTTTAGATCCTATATCATATACGAACCCATAAAACAGTTAGGCAAGATTGAAGCAATATATCAAAATGTTTATTAAAAACTCCAAATAAAAAATATTTTTGGCCTAAATTATTTTTAAAATATTGAGAATTTGGGTCAACAAAGTTAATTTTATTTATTTATAATTGTAGCCTGGATTCAAGTGCAATTGCATATTTTGTCTGCTTTATTTTTTTCAAAATGAGTTGATATATAGGCAAAACAATTTTATACTAAATCATTGGGCAAATTTAGATGATTTTACAAAGGGTAATGGTCGGGTTAAGAGGAGGCAGCTCCTACGCCCGCCGAGAATACCTTTTATCGATTCTTACCTTCTTCCGATTTATTTCGGTATTTTAGTCGCTACTTTTCAAGGGGAAAGGTTATTCTCATTTATTTATGGAGAAACTTTAAATTCCTGTTCAAAGTAATATTAACTTCTGTTTACTTTATGATATTAAAATGAGAAATAAGAAAATGTCAAAATATAAGACACTAAATCAATTTTGAATTAATTTTATATTAAACGAAAATTAATATAATGCTAAACCACCAGGAATGTTAATTCCTGATGAACTTTGTGATGTGAGGGAAGTGTAAATAATAAATTATAAATATTTAAAAGACAGAATCCTTAAGTATTTATTTCACATAACTCCTATTTATTTAACATTTGTAGCTACATGTTTCGGAGACAATGCTCCATCATCAGGCTTCTAAAAATGTTTAAAAATACAATTATCTATAACATTACACCAATAGTTTTACAATTATATAATGTCATTTACCTCTTAATCTGTGATTATTTTCACATTGTCCATTCTCCATGTTATAACGGATATAATATAAGACAGAATCCTTATTGAAAGTTATGATGTTAATTTCTGCTATATTTTCTCAAGGGAAGTGGAAATAAGAAAATATGAAACCTATGATATACTTTCTCACATTTATTTTTAGATCTTTATGTTTTATTGAATTAATTATACAATCTGTCTCACTTTAGGGCAATAAGTATTATGGATGACAAAGAATGCATTCACAAAATATGCATACTGAAATTTTATCACTTAAATTAATACAACAAATAAAAATATATAAAACACCAAATCCATATACAAATTAATGTTCTCAAGTTTTGTAACACTTTTACACATTAGATAAGAGGGAATAAAAAAACATGAATTGATAAAACACTTAATCCTTTATGAAATTCATTTTGTTAACTTCTGTTTCACTTATTTTCATTTAAGAAGTCTAAATATCAATATAACACACTAAACAACACAATCCAAGTTGAAACTGTAGAAGTGATTGTTAGCATGTGAGGTTATAGGAAAGAGCTATCGATAAAAGTAAACTCGAAGTGAAGCGTAAGGATCGAACTGGTCGGTGTAGCGCGGGTGAGGCCAGTCTAGTGCCTCTTCTTAACGCGACCGTTACCTTACAAAGGTTTTAAATTCTGCCTTAGTGTTTCTTTATTCATTAATCACTATATTATATCATTAGGGACTATTCATTATAATAAAAATAAAAACTCAAACAAAATATTAACTATTTATTAATTTTTGTTTTCATAAAATGTTCTTTTTTATTATTATTATTATTCCATAACAGTAGTGGACAGAAATTTTATTGAAAAAAAATATGGTAAGTTCCTAAAAATGATGTTGAAATGTGTCATCAATGGAATCATCAAGTTTACACAAATGTACCTGTTTGTTTACTAACATTGAGAAAAAACCTTTTTAAGGTACTTCAATATTTGTTTACTTAATTGTTAAAAACAATACTATTTTGTTTCTAAAAAATCAATAATAGCTTATTATAAAAAAAAAAAATAATGAGCAAATAATTAATCAAGCTTTAATAATAGTAAATAACACATTTAAAAGGGCAGAGAAAGAATAGGAAGAAGTAATATTTGAATCAAGTATTTAGCTAGTCGGAACAAACTAGGCATGATAAAAACTGACTCTCCTTCAGATACAAAAAGTACAACAAAAACATCAATGGCAGGTGGAAATACACTACACGTTATTTTGAGCACAAAAAGGGCAAAAACTATTGTTTTTTTAGTAAACTAAAAAATATTAAAATTTATATTATAATATCAACATTCAGTATAAGTAAATTAATACATTACATCAAGAAAACATAATTCAAAAACATAATTTATAACTTTAAAAAATATAATCAACAATGATTAGTAAAAGATGAATAAATTCACATTGCTTTAGACATTTAATGAACTCAATTGAAAATATTGATAACTCAATATCAATAGTAACACTGCTATCAAGAACCTGTACTCAATATTAAAATGTTTACAGCTCTTGATGATATTCTGAATATCTAAAAAATACATTTAAAAAACAAATAATCATGGCAACTTAAACTTATGGTATAATAACTTTTTTTACCCCTTCATAGTGCATTTAACTAGAACAAATATGCTAATAAATAAATCTCTAGATAGAGACAATAAATGTGCCACTTCACTAAAGCGTCTTGAAGTATATTTAAAAAATTGGGTTTTAATTAATTGTAAATATAAAATCAAAACAATAAAAATTTTACTATGCTCTGTAACAAAGGGCAATAAAAGTAGCTAATTTTAAACAATGTACAATAACCATAAGATGATCTGGATTATAAAAGGGCACGTTGTTTTTCATATGTTTAAGAAAAACAAGAATATGTTAAAGAAAAGAAGGGAAAAAAAAAAGAAGAAAAAAAAAGGAATTGTCAATAAATTAGTCAAGACCGGGCACTGTGTATACTTAAATATTAAATCACGTTGTACAACTTACGTTTCATTATCAACTTAAGCCATTTAATATTGGCTACTTTTAAAGTTTTGTGACGAAATAAAGATTAGTAAACAATACTTAAACTGTAAACACACGCTAACTAACCGGGGGCTTAATCCGATTAAAACAATAGACATTAATAGTGAATATAATGGATAGAAAAGTTATCTGTAACAATTACCTGTATTTTCACCCATTGTGGAAGATCACTCGAAGTGTTCTGGACCTAACTAAAAACGAAAGACAGCCTAAACCAACTAACGCCGGTCAACAATGCCAAGAAATGCCAAGGCGAAAGAAAGATGTCGGCTTTGGCAAACTGAGTGCAAGCTGTAAGCAATAAAAAAAAAAAAATCATCTCCTTACGACAGTAGGTATGATCGTTTCTATCATCATGATATTATAAAATAATTAGTTATACAATAGTGATATATTTTGATATATATAAATACAAATAAAATATAGTTTCTTTCTTGACGGAGTTATAAGAAATGTGCCAATCAAGACGGCCGTTGAAAACAGTACATGCAACCTCCAGCTTTGTAGCGCCAAAGGTTACAAAATATCTCTCCATTGTTTAGTTTGAGTAAAGTTTAATGTCAGAATTAGATCTCAAAGACCAACCCCTCTTTAAAAAGAGGAGGATTAATGTTAAAGCTAAAGGAAGGAGGAGGAGAAACAGTGATTCTGAAAAATGTTAGTGTTCAAATACCTTTTGTTTCTTTAACTGAATTATATTTTATACATTTAATAAACATTATTGTCTCCTATTGTGTTGAATTTCCTTTTGTATATGATTGATTACCATTTCGAGTATAAACTGATGTTCTTCTTGGAGTTATATTTCTTTCTATTAATCACTAAGAAGATATTGTTCTGTACTTAAAACATGTTAATTTTTTTTGCAGTAATATCTAATTCCCCAAACCATATGCAATCCTCAGATTACAGTCAAATATTGAATAATTCATTAATAGTAGCTTCTTTTTTTAATTTAAGAAATAAAACCTTTTTTCACTAATTATTACAAATTCTAAAATACATACAATAATTTTTAATATATGAAGTTTGTTAGTGACAAACTTTAAAAAAATAAAATAGGTGTAGATACATATAGAGCTAAGTGATAGCTATCTCATAATTTTAATTTTGTGAAATTTATGTTAAAATGTATAGGCTGTTAAATAGTTTTGTCATTTTAAATAAATCTAATACCTTTCCATAGCTGAAAAGCGATCTCTTGAATAATCAGTCATATTTTTTTCTCTACTTAGGTATATTATTAAATTAAGGTTATGTAAAATTATACTAATGTTCCCTAAATTTTTTAGCTAGTGAAGATGAAACTCAGGTTATCCGGAAACAAAAGCAAATCAATAGTAACAACCCACTCGTTCAGTCTGTAAGTATGGTGTTTATCCCTCATAAGAATCGTAAAATGATTAGTAAGCAACGGCTAGTTACTTTTTATTTACTACTAGCTGAAAGTACCCTGCTCCGCTACGGTTTAATATCATTAGGATTAAGGACAACTTAAATTAGTAAAAGTTAAGCTTAATATTGATAATTATTATTAGTTAAATAAACCTAAAGAATTCCATTCTTAGAATAATTTTAATAAGTAAATTTGACAATTTGAAAAAGTTGATTTTATATTATTTTGATAGTCCTCCAGTGAAGCTTCGAGGCAGCACTACCATCTTACTCAGCTCTGATACCAGACCATCAGCTTTACTTATGGCATACTTTAAATGAATATAGTCTCACCTTCTCAACTCTTTTGATTTTTTCAAATAAAGTTTAGTCTTTCTGTTTCTATTTTTGCGTACATATCAAGCATAAAATGGTTGAGGAGATTACGAAATTAAAGTAAATAAGGTTCTTCACCTCCTCGCTCCATTAACATTTAGGCGTCAAAATCAGCTGCAGAAACAGTTTTCTTAAGTAGTGTATTGGTGTTTGGGTCACGCTGAGAGATGTTATTACCGTACTCATCTTCTCCATGGTAGAACATGATACGATACTGAAGGGAATCATACACTTGATAGAACTCACTGATTCCTTTCAGAGTTTTGTCCCCGCTGTGGAGAACAATGTCTCGCTTTTCTAACACCTGGCCAACAATCAAGACAGCAACATTGCTAGCGGTAGGAGTCCTCAGTGAGCATTTGAAGACTTTTTGTCAGCACTGATAACTACCTGGAAATCTTGTAGATCTTTGGGAAAAGACTCAACAGCAGCTCTGAAGTCTTTGATATACTTGTTATGTTCATGAAGATTTTTCTGGAGTTGGCCTAAGAATCCAGGCTTGACATTTTGAAAGTGACCACAGCGAATGCCTCTTTCATGGTTGTCATTACCAACAAAATTTACCTGAATAAGATACAGTTGCTGTTGTGTTGCAGGCATCAAACTCCTTATTCTGTGATAAATACCTGTCCTCGCACCTTAAATTTTGGCATTATATCTCCCTCTTTCATCTCTTTTGCTGACGATATGACTTCATTGGAAACAACCATTCTATTTCCAAATATTATTTAGAAAACGCTCAGTCTCAGGATGTTCGTAAGTAAGGAGGCTATGCAAGTGTTCTGGACATTCTTGAAAGGGAGGAAGTTGGACTCTCTTGTTACTGCAGCACAAGGCAGAGCTCTCGTCCTTCCATTTTACAGCATAACACCAATTTCAAGTAGACCGTGATCCAATATCGATGGTTTTGTCTTTTGCATATTCAGTTTTTGGGTCATACTGGCTGTAACCTTTCCATTGAATATCTTTCATCGTGTTTTGTTACAGCTGCTCGTTTAGCATAGGATTATTTTCTGATCTTTTTTTTTTAAGACTTTCTGTGGATTTTAGGATGGATTTTCTTATACTTCTGTACAGTCCCTCTAAGTACAGTTGGGTGAGTCTCAGAATATGTGTGTACAGCATATCCTTTAACTTCGGGTTGGCTTTCTTTATGTTTGTTTACCACTTTTCTGCTAATTTCAGGATGATTTGTCATGTATTTCTGAACAGCTTCCCTGTTGACCTCTACATATGCTTGAATATATTTTGCAGCCGAGTTGCATAGTTGTTTGTTGCGAACTGAATCTTTGAATCATTTCCTACATTGTTTACTTTTAGATTGATGGGTTTACTTCAATGTTGCAATAGACTCAGAAAAAGGTATATTCTAGGTTCAAGGAATGAAATTCAGAAATGATCTTTTATTATTCACCCAATAAAAATTGTAATCGCATTTTTCGCGAATTACCTGCGATCCTGGCCGATTTTTTTAAATTCCTTTCTTAGCAAGCACCTAGGTACAACTTGGGGTGGTTTCCTAGTTGAGAAAATAGTAGATTTACATCCGATTATCTTGTGTTGTCTGTAAACCGGGAATGAAATCTGATTTAAAAATTAAAAAATTTTTATTTTTAAGAGACAGTCAAAGGAATGCTTATAATGTGAATTTTTATTTTTAAGAGACAGTTTTATTTTTTAGACGATGCGCTCGAAAAAGAAAGTTATTCTAGATGCTGGTTCCGGCAACAGTAGCTCTGAAGATGAACTGACTGTGAGGTATAAATCGAGAAAAACAACTTCATCCGAAGCACCTGCAGATCAGGGAGCAACTGCAACTGTTGAAATCGACACCCCTATCGACAGAGATGCTCAAGCTGTCTATGAGAAATCTTTAATAATTAATAAGGTATCTCTTTAAAATATCTAGTATTAATATTTCTAAATGTTTTATTTATAACTGTTTCAAGTTTCATTTATCGATTTATTCAACTGAACAATATGATGTGACATTAACTAAATGTGTAAGAACTTCATGTCTTCTCTGTCCGTATTCTTTTGCTGCAGAATAGCGGAAAAATCCTAATTCTGAGATATTTATATTTAACTTCTTGAGTTTCATAATTATTATATCATCGCATTATAGTTTTTCATTTTTTTTTTCTCTTTTAACCATATTTCTTATCATAATTACTACTAAACTGGTGTTGGTTTGATATTATTATTATTTTTTTTAATGAATCATTTATGTTTTATAGGAATTAAAAGGAAAAGCCGATGATAAAGTTTATCGAGGTTTAGCTAATTATACTCAGTTTTATGAAAAGAAGGATACTGCTCAAGGCAACGCAGCCAGTGGCATGGTAAGCATTGTTTAAAAGACTTAACTATTGTTTAAAAGACTAACTTATTATTTTAAAATTTAAATATATATATATTAATGATGGACTCAATAAAATCTGGAAATTTATCTCAAACAACTCCTAAGATTCCCCAAATCATTCCACAGAAGTAGCTTAAACTTAATTCTATTATTATTTTCTCTCTCTTTTTTCCTCCACTTCTTGAATATGATTCAACCTACCAGAGCAAATATCTCCTCCCAAAGCTACTGCTTCATGCCAAAAATCATTTGTACTACAGAAGTATCTCGCCAGTTTGAGGTGAATGAGGCCTTGATCATGTGAAACTATAAAAAACTCGTAGTATAAAAAAAATTATGTGGGCAAATGAAATAAAACAATGTAAAATGATCAAAATTAAGCTTTATTGAATCAGTGTTTACAAGAGAGACGCCGATAGGTACTGGGTCTCCATCATGCTTCACATGTCATTGTTAACTTTTTTTTTCTTTGTATCCCTCCACATTTTCTTATTGTCTTTATTGTAAAGCAGATCTGAATCAAATATATCAAGTTATAAAATTAAAATTTAATAACTTTAATTTAAATGTTTCATGAGTTTCAGATTAATTCAAACTATGCAGACCCTCTTGTATTTCATTTTGGATTTCGTTATCCATCTGTTTTCACAAACCTTTTCTCTAACTTCTCTCGTACACTATTAATTATTTTAGTTTATTTTTAATTTTATTTCATTAACAAAAATATAATTATGATAATGATTTTGAAAAAATGAATGGGTGATGGGTAGCAATTCAATAATTAACCCTGAGATGAATGGTGATTAACTTTGATTCGTTATCCAATGAAAGAAATTTGGTCAAATATTTTCTAAATCTAAAATAAACACTACTAAACTTAAATAAAATACTTGAATAACTATTATTATTTATATTTTTGATTTCTGCATAATAAATTCCAGGGTCTTTTTCCAGGTACGGAAAGGACCTATTCGTGCACCTGCCAACTTGAGGGCCACGGTGAGGTGGGATTATCAACCTGACATTTGTAAAGATTTTAAAGAAACTGGATTTTGTGGTTTCGGAGGTAATTTTTTAAAATTTTATTGTTATTATTATGATGCATCTTACTTTTCAAAATTAGTTGGAATAACAAATTAATGCTTGGGTGAAAATTTCATTATTTATTCTCTTTTATGAAGTTAATTTTGTTTTAAAATTTACGTAAGGTTACATTTCAATCATTCGATCTTGTAATAAAATAAATAAAGTTTAGTAATTTTTATGTTTTAGATAGTTGTAAATTTCTTCACGATAGAAGTGATTATAAACACGGTTGGCAATTAGAACAAGAAGCTTCTCACCCGAAGAATGACGATTCTGATTCTGATAATTATGAAATCAATTCAGATGAGGACAATCTTCCTTTTAAGTGTTTTATTTGTCGAGGATCTTTTACTAAACCCATCGTTACTAAGTGAGTATTTTCTGTATATATTGACTCTTCGACAACCACATGCTTTAAGTACACTTTTTGGCCAAAATTAGTTAGATCTTATCCTTTACTTAATATTTCGTGCGGGGTCCCTTTCTGAGTCCAAGTTTTGAATGAAACCAAAGGAAAGAATGCTGCAGCCAGTTTTTTCTACATACCACAAATGGTATCCTTTTGTCACTGAGCTGTTCTCTTTGTGATACACCAGCATTTGTAAGTTTTTCATTTTTTCTCATATAAATTAAAGCAATAAACCAGCTGTTTTGCTTTATTTGGGTAATAATAGTATAAATAGATCAGTTTTATTGGTCTCCTGTAAAGCTGAGAAAAATGGCTTATGGCCTGTGTTTGCTTAACTGACAACATATACTTTGTATGAAAGATTTGTCTTTTTTTTTAAACTTAAAATAATAATTTTCTCTATTATTTTTACAATATATTTCTAATAATTGGCTCCATATTTTACTTTCTTCAATTTATGTAATTCCGTCGCCTACTTAGCTAATTTAGAAAACTTGGTTTTGGGGCACAGTCAGCATTATTAAAAGTCTACATAATGACAGGGTCAAAATTAGAGATCATTATAATTTGTCGAAATTTCACTAAATATAGAGGTTTTCAAACATTTACATGTTAACATCAAATTAAAATACCATATAGTTGACTGTAGAATTGAATTTCAGAGAAGTTGGTCAAGCAAGCAAATTTCCCAAATATGAAAAAAACACTCTTTGATAATTTGTGTTGGGGTCCAAGGGTACTTTTTTTTTTTTTTTTCCAAACGAAATAATATCTTCCACTTAACTTCTCATCAATATATGTATTTACAATATTTTCAATTCTAGGAAGGCAATCGTAACGGGAAACATTTGAGGAATAACATCAACGCTGGGTTAAGTATTTAAATAAACATAAAGTGTTCTGTCACTACACTGCTTTGTTCTGCAGCAAAGACGGTACGGAAGTAACTTCTTCCTTGATGAGCCACCCCACAGCACTAGCGGGGGCCATTGCCTTAAGAAGAGCTTAACAGCTGAACAAGCCGTTACACCCCCCCCCCCCCCCCAGCTGTTAAGTTCATTCGGAAGGACGAAATAATTTAAGTTTTGATGGATGCCATAAGCCTGCCAGTTTTCGTGCATTATCCTTCAACTTGCAAGATCCACCAGAAGTAATGAAATCGACCGTATAGGGGCCTTCGTATTTGGGATTTAGCTTCGCAGCCAATTTATCTATAGCTGAAGACAGTTGAAAGGACTTCTTGTTCCTGCAGGAAACATAATCGAGAAGGCTGTTCCGACTGGCTTTGCTTCATCAAATTATCGAGCTGAGCAGGAAGCCATATGTGAGGCATCGAGAATACTTAGGATACTTAAGAGACCAAAGAACTTAAAAATAGTATTCCTTACTGATGCAGCATCAGTGTTGCAATCTCTTAGATCGAAGTGGGGTACGGGCCTGAAAAATCTCTCCAAGGAACTCGAATGCTTGATGGCTATCCACAAAAAGGTCATCCTGCAGTGGATTCCAGGACACTGCGGACTCACTGGAAACCAGAGGGCGGACCAGCTGGCCAAGGAAGGAGCTTCGAATGGGCAGTTCGAATGTACCCTCAGTCTCGAGGAAGTAAAAACGCTCAACAAAGCCACAGTCAGCCAGCGATGGATTGGGAGACATCCACATCATGATCCTGGAGATGCAATCTACGAACTCACTCGAAAAGAGCAGGTACTCATCTTCCGATTGCGAACGGGACACAACAGGCTCAGAGCTCACCTGTTCAAAAAGCTTCATATTGGATCCGGCCCCCTTTGCGAGTGCGGAGAGGGTGAACAAAATTCTGAGCAAAGGAAGCTGATATGGCCCTCTCCAACCGATGTGCGGACCAAGCTCCATGGTGACCTGGAGGACCTTAAGAGGACCACTGAATTCCTCATCTTGACCCCCAACCTGGCCATCTAAGGGAAGATCGCAGAAGAAGAAGAAGGACTTCTTGAGGACTAAATCTCCAGGCCTGAAGCGGTCTGGTCGACGTCTCATATTATATCTGCGACTCTGTGATAAGCTGGCATTCAAGGAGTTTGTTCCGCTATATGATGGAATTCCGAAATTCAAGTTATTTTAGCGGCCCAAGAGGCACGTTCATCTTCACCTGCATTTAGAACTTCCGCTGAAGATACATCATGGACAGGCCTCAGCTCTCTGCCAAAATGTAGGAAAGCAGGGCTGAACTTCGTCGATTCCTGAACAGACGAATTAATTGCGAACTGGATCTCTCCCAGTTTCTCATCCCAGTGTTGATGTTTCCTTCCTAAGTACGAGACGATAAGCTGTTAGGTGTTACGATTGGTTTGTTCCGTTGGGTTTGCCTGTGAGTGGTAAAAAGGGGTTGTTTCCTGTTTTATTATTATTTAAAGCCCATCTGGCTAATCTACCGGAAGGATTCTTCAAATTAAGCAGCCACTTAAGACTGGCTTGGTCGGTGATGACTGTAACAGGATAACCCTCCAAGTAGTACCTATTTTTTTCAATGCCAAACAATACGGCAAGACATTCCTTTTCCGTCACGGTATAGTTTCTTTCTGCGGAATTCAATGAGCGAGAACACAAAGCTATCACTCGTTCTTCACCATTTTGTATTTGCGTCAGTACCACCCCAAGTCCCGTGTCACTTGCCTCAGTTTGTAATTGGAATGGCTGATCAAAATCTGGTCTGGCTAGTACAGGGGCCTGAGTCAAAGCTGTCTTCAAAGTGTTGAAAGCTTCATCTTGTTCATTACCCCAAGACCATTTGGTTTTACGTTTGAGTAATGAGGTTAGTGGAGCAACAACTGTGGAGAAGTCTTTAATAAACCGGCGGTACCATCCCGCCATCCCAAGGAATCCAAAAGGCATTACTTTGAACCTAAATAATCCTCTTCCAGGGACTACAAACGCAGTAATGTCTCTACTATCGTCAGCTAGCAGAACTTGTAAAAATGCCTGTTTGAGATCAAATTTTGAAAGGTACTTAGCTTGTCGAAGTCCATCCAAGAGGGAGGTCATATTAGGCATGGGATAGGAATCTTTAGAAGTGACCTGATTAACTTTTCGAAAATCGATACAGAAACGATAACCTGCGCCTTTGCGTACCATGACTACTGGTGATTGCACGGTGATTGGCAAGGCTCTACGAGACCATCCCTCAACATACGATCCAATTCCTTGTACATTGCTTTAGGTGAAATTGAAAAGGTGAAGAAGAACTTTAGGTGAATAATGGTAGGGGTGCTGTTTGATAGGTTGGGTTCCCTCGACATCTATTTTATGAGTTATACGTGTTGTTAACCCCGGGGAATCCTGAAGCACTTGCAAGCCTTCACTAACTACTGTCTCTAGATCTCTCCTTTCCGAAGAATGAAGTGGACTAACACTGCATGAGTTTGAAGTATTTAGATCCAATTAGGAATCTTCTCGATGAAAGGAATAGATAGTTTTGGGTTCATCTTCAATCCACCAAACTGCCTTTTGCAAATTCGTGCAGAAATTCGCTTTCACCAAAAATTCCAAACCAAATAAAAACTTAAATGGAAGTGAAGCAAGAATGTAAAGTGTTACATAAAATGACCGGTCTCTTATGATGACGGGTACATAAAATCGTTCTCTACGAACTATACTTGAGCTTCCATTAGCGACAAAAATCGTAAACTCTGGTATTAGCTCAATCATGTATCCCATTCGCATCAAAATCTCTATTCCCTCCGGTCCAACATAAGATGTTGAGGAACCGGGATCAAACAGAGCCAATAAGTCAGGTTCTCTTTTACTGTTTGATTTGTCTATCTTAAAGTGAATAAATAACTGTTTAGACGAGGGACTAATCTGTTGCGGTAAAGATAGCGAATGCGATAAGGTAGGTTTTTCTTCAGGACGAGTTACGATACCAGATGACCCAAGATAGGAGGCAGACGTCTTATTACCATTGAGAGATGATACGATATTTGATGGGTCAGCAGTGACAGCCGGAACAGGGTTGACCCTTTTTTTTTTTTTTTTTTTTTTTTTTAGGCCGGCTTTTAGTAGCACTTCAGCCTTAAGGCTCATTGTGCCTGTGCCGTGTTTCCTGTACTATTTTAGTACAGTCCTAGTGTTTTCATGTACCCTATAATCATAATAAGATCTATGTCCACACTCGGATCTAGGATGAATTCTTCCCCAAAATGAAGAAATCTCCTCCTTGCCAGTATGTCGCATTCACATATAATGTGGTAAGGCGTCTCATCCTTCCTGTTGCAGAATCTGCATATCGGTGAGGTCCTGATTTTCATTGTGCAGAGATGTTTGTTTAATCTGCAATGCCCTGTATACATTTCTGTCAGGTATTTGAGCTTGGCTCTGTCAAGATTAAGAAGTTATGTTCCTCTTTTCTTGCAGTGCCCTCCCAGAAACAGTTTTGACTGTCTCAGTTGTTCCATATGCCAGTTCCGATAGGCGATGCTGTTATAGAGCCTTGTTATTTCACTTTTAGCAAGGCTCCAGGCTATACCTCAGATGGGTTCGGGAGCAATGGGATTGCTGTCTGGCAGTTCATCAGCCTTCTCATTTCCTGCAATATTCGAGTGACCTCTCACCCATTCTACCCAGATTCTGTTGTTAACAGCTAGCTTGTTGAGGTATAGCTTGCAATCCTCAACAAGTTTAGATCTGGTTGTAACATTTCTCAGAGCCCCCAGGTCAGCTTGGCTATCTGAATAAATCTTAATGGTTCTGCTCTGTGTTCTATCCTCTATTAGTTGTTGTGCACAGTAACAGATTGCCATTACCTCAGACTGAAATACTGAGGTATATTTCCCAGAGGGAGAGATGTGCTCTTTTTGTCGCTCAATCTCCATATTCCTGCTCCTGAACCTTTCTTGGTTAGGGAGCCATCGGTATAGCAGTTGATACCATTGCATTTTTGGTGTTGCTTCCCGATGTCTGTTTCCACATTGAAAGTAATCTCTATGTGTTTCTTTATCTGGAGGTCTGAGTTCATTTTGAGCAGCTCTATTCCTTCCATTTTAATTAGTAGCTTCTTATGCCCATCTCTTCTAGATGGTTCAAAGAGCAATCCTTGTTTAACAAGTTTGTTCATAGAAAGCATAGCTTTCGCTTCTACCTCCAACTGCAGTGGCCTGAGGTTTAGCATAACCTCCATTGCCGCAGTTGGAGTGGTTCTCATGGCCCCTGTAATTAGGAGGCATGCTAGTCTGTACTTTGTTTAGTTGGACTTTCGATCTTTCCAGTCCCGCTTTGTGCCACCACACCACAGTGGCATATAATATCGTGGGTCTGATTACCATGGTGTAAGTCCAATGGACCACCTTGGGTTTCATCTTCTCAAGAACAGTTTCACCTATATTCTCAAGAGTTTCGTTCTCTGATGAGCATGATCTCTGCACATGTTTTGGAATACTACTACGGTTATTTTGGTTAAATAAGTCAGTCTCGTTCGTGAGAATTTAATGGTACAACGCTAAAAGAACCGTGATCTTCCCGACGATTTGACCGAATAGTATTTTTCGTAGAATTTGCAGTGCGGGATTTCTCTCTTGAGCTGGACCGTTCTTGACCCATTTCCTCAGCCATCATCTCGCAAACTCTTGTTCGCTCCATAACAAAATCGATTAATTCTCGGTAAGTAGGGATATCCTTTGATTTTATCCGCTCCTCGAACGCTCTTCTGGTCCCTGGATCTAAATTTGATAGAGCTATATGCAGTTTAAAAAAATCACCCATATCTTTTATGCCTAAAGCCGATAATGCACAGAAGTTGTTCTCATGAATGCTTAAGAATTTTTGAAGATTGGCAGATTAGGATCTGGTTAATGGGCTAAAATCCATTATTCTATTAAAATAACATCTAACGAGTCGCCTTCTGTTTTGGTATCGCGAAACGAAAGCATCGTAGGTCAGAATATAATTAGCCTCTTCAAGCACAAATCCAGATATTAACGATAAAGCTTCATCCCCCAAGCTGCACAGTAATGAAATTTTCTTATAGTTGGTACGGAAGGTTCGTAATGGACCATTGAATTAAAAAGGGAGAAAAACTCGCTCCGTTCTTCTAATTCCCCCTTAAATATCGGTAAATTTATTTTCGGATGCTCCTGAGCAACTAGATGACAAGTGGTGGGGAAAACGGCTACTTTTTCTTCCTTAGGAACGCTAGTGCTAACAGCTTTAAAGTAATTAGCTTTAGCCATGTCTACTATTTCGAAAAATGAGTTCTGTACGGCATTAGTTTCTAATTTTTCCTTCTTATCTTTAACGGTAGCGTTGAAAATTCTAATTTGAGATTTAAGCTCTTCAAATTTGACTTCATATTTAACTAATCTGTCATAGACGGGCTTAAAACTGGCTACTGTTTCATTATCCAGAATTTGGGATTTATCAAAAATAGTCTGAACCGCCGCAAAAACGTCCTCTCTTTCTGCTAAAAGAATTTTGGGATTGCCCATGACTATTCAAATACAAGTAAAATAATGAACCCAAAGAGAAAAGTTAAATAAGTGCAAAAATGCAAACTTGATATCAAAGACAAAATCAAAGAAAAAACGAAATCTAGATGAAAAATTATTTCCAAAGAACAAAGAAATAAAAAAATATTAAATATTCGAGATATTAAGAAAACAAAATCAAATTAGATCCGGGTAAGCATCCTTTACAAAAATTAATTATAGAATTTTTAAATTAAATAATATACAGCTACACAATAACTTTTTAAAGTATGCTTAAAATAATATATATATATGCTTTAAACAGATAATATTTAAAATATTATTTTTTTTTTTTTAAATTTGATATCAAAAATTAAATCAAATACGATGAAATAAGAACTTAGTGACATAAAATGATGAAAGTTCTGGATATTATTACAAAATAGAAATAAATTATTTACAAGTAAAGAAAATCCCTAATTCCTAATAATATATACGACGCTCAAAAGCTATTAATATCCTCGTAAAATACATAAAGTATATGTTATGGATCAAAGTAGATACATTTATATATATAGACACATTTTAAAAACAAAGATATGTATATACTTACAAGTTCTTACAGTATTTATAATATTTGTCAAACAAATAAGTTTTAAATTTTACTTTAATTTTCTAAGTTAGGTTCCAATAAAATGTTAAAACAGTTTATTTTTTGATAAAACATAAAACTATGAAATTAAATACAAGATTTTTAACCACTAATAGGGTGTATGAATACATAATATTAGATAGATAATAGTCTCTTTAATTGTCTTGAGTCATTTGTTGCCATAGCCTTACGAATCTAGGCTTACAAAGAGCTTAACAGCTGAACAAGCCGTTACAAATTGTAAAAAAAAAACATTAGTGTGGCGACAAATAGCCTTTTTTTGGGCTAAATGTAACAAAAATCTTAATCTTACCAGATGATATTACACATCTATTTCAACTCAGTGATTTTTTGATTTATCTTCATTTTTAAGTTGAATAGTCTTATATGAAATGTCAAACATGTATAAAAATGACTTCAAATCCCACTTACGGTTGAGATTAAAAGATAATTCAGGTACACTTTCAATATTTCATACTAGACTGAAAATTTTGCATTTTTTTATATTTCGATATTTGAGTTCTGTCACTTTAGAAATAGATGTGTGATGTATGTTTGATCACTTTTAGATTTTTGTTACATTTAGCCCAAAAGATCTGAAAGGCAGTATATCACCAAACTAATATCTTGTTTTTTTTTTACTATTTGTGAATGCATCACTGACCAACTTCTCTGCAATTCAATTGTACGATAAACTATATCCTCTTTCAATTTGATGCGAATAGTCAAAGTGTAAAAGTTTTAAAACTTCTATTTTATGAAATTTCGATAAATTATAATGCTCTTTAATTTCAACCCTGTCATTATGAAAAGTAAATTTAAAAGTTTTTAATAAACTAAAATAATTATAATAAAACACCAATTATTTCTTATATTATGAATTTTTAATTTAATTTTTTTTTTTTTTTTATTGTTTTATTTTAGGTGCAAACACTATTTCTGTGAGAAATGTGCGTTAGACAATTTCAAAAAGTCAACTAGATGCTACATCTGCAACGCACAGACGCAGGGGATATTTAATCCTGCGAAAGAAATCATCGACAAACTGAAAGTAGAAAATCAAGATGATAAGAGCAGTGACGAAGATTCTGACTGATAAAAGTACAAACTTCATGGAATATAATTCTTTTGGATTATATTTTATTATTGTTTATTGCTGTTTAACATTTGTTAATTTAATTTTTAACAGTCCAGGTTAGATTTAACTTGTACCTTTATTTAGGATATTGTACTAATTCGGCTAATGTTTTACAAAGGGATTATCTAGATTGTTATTATTTTGAGTAAAACAGGGTGAATAGGATAAAACTTAGATTTGGTTGAGAAAAAAATTTTCGCTTGGAAACAGTCGTGCAAAATGATAAGCAATGCCCTTTAATTTTATATATTGTTTTTTAATGAAATTAGTAACCATATCTTTTTATAAATAACATATTTAATACTTAGTCTTCAAGCCTTGGAAATACAATTTTTAAATATACCATATATATATCCATGGTATCCATATATCCATGGTTGTTGTGAAGAAGTCGAAAGGAATGACAACTGTTCTTGGTATTGATACACGTTTAATTATCTTGTTTTAAATGTAATACATAATTTCGTTATTATTTTTCCCATTTCAAAAAAAACAAAAAAAAAAACATTTAATATAGATTTTTCAAAAAAACAAAAAACATTCAATTTTCAAACTAAATAGTTAAAGGAGATGACGGTAGTTGGGGTGTGCAGTAATGGAAACACAATTAAAATATAAAATATTAATTTATTGTGTCGACATTTTGCCCTATAATGTAAGACTTCATTCAGGTTTTCTGTATGATGATGATGGTTAAACAAAAAAAAAAAAAAAAAAAAATTGATATAGATAAATAAATATTTGAAATAAGAAAAATAATAGTAACGTAAAAGATGGTTATATTAAGGTTTTTAATCATAAGCATCAATGCCAGAAATTATTGTTTTTCATGTTATATATTGTAAAATTTAAATGTTTAAATTATATATATATATACATATATTCTTCTAAGAATCGTGTTTTTAAATTTATCTATATAAACAGATGCCGGACTGCAATGTCTTGCGAAATCTCCTTCCAAGAGGACAGATTACCTTAGTCATTTTTGCTGTCACTTCTTGTTTACAGCTACCAACTCTTTTAGACGTTGTGATGTATAAATCCATACCTAACCTAAAAATACTAAAATTTAATCAATAATAAATAGTAGTCATGCACTCATAAAGCAAAATGAAAAAGGGTATTCGTTGACTGTTTCAAAAAGTGTCTCCAAATATATTAAACATGAATTGATTGATTGTTGTGATTCTCAGAAATATTATTTTAATTTTATTTCCTATTCACCTTATTATTTAATGACATTTAATGAAATAAAAAGTTCAATGTTCGCTAAGCTGATTGAAAAATACTCAGGCTTAATCTATAATAATCTTTAAACTGTTATATTGTTATTATTATATGAATTGTTTTGTTTGTTATATAACGTTTTTGTGTCATTTTATTTTTTTTTTTTGTGTTAAAGAAGTATATTTTCTTTGTATTTATATTTTTACCGTGTGCAGTAACCATCAAAATGTTTATATTTATTATATTAGTTATTCGAGGAATGTAAATGTATTACCCTAAAAATGTTTATATGTATGTCGATAGATGTACGAGGAATGTTTATATGTCAATCAAGTTGTTGAAGAACAACTGTATATTCTTCAGCAAACATGTTTTTATACTCTGAATAAAACTTGAAGTAATAGTTTATAGTAATTAATTATTTATATTATTCTGTTAATTTGTTAATTGATGAATTTTCAGTGATTCTTATTGTTATTTAAAAACTTGTTTCAAAGTTTAAACATTCATCATCAGCAATTTGATGTACAGGTTATGTTTAGTACATTAAGGTTAAAATAAAATGTAAGACGAGAAATCAAATTCTTGTTCATACTCACAAAATATTGTTGGTTTCTTCTGTTACATTTTTGTAATTAATATATTTAAAGAGAAGAAGTATAGTTGACTGTCAAGTATCGTACTGGAAGAAGATGATCACGGATGCAGTCAAAAAGAAAAGGAATCCTGTGTCCAGTAAAAAAAAAAAAAACTATAATTGTGTGCTAAAACGTTTCGAGACCTGCCTCTGCAGGTCTTCTTCAGGGCTAAAATTAACAAAAAAAATAAATGTGATAAAAAATAATAGAGAGATAAACTAATAACAAATGGATATATAGAAGAGTTAATATATATAAAGAATGATACAGATATAGAAAAAATACAATAAAGGCTATAGAAAAGAACAGATACTTAAATAAGTTATAGTACCTAGAAGCAAGGTTAGGATAAGAACAAGACAGGAATGATAAGGAAATATATATATATATATATATGATCTGATTCTGTTCTGTAGTAACACTATCGTAAAATCGTGCATACACCACGCATGCAATAAGCATATTATATGCATATAATATTTCATATGGGTTTTATTCTAATATATGTAAATCAAAATTTTGAAATGTCAATAACTTTTAACAAAAAAGAAAATTAACAAAAACTAAAATAAATGAATATACTGAAAAAATAAAATAAAATGAGAATAAATAAAAAAAGTTGGAGTGCCAACAGGTGGAAATACAATCAAATCTTCACTTTTAATTAGTCTTTCTGTAGTTTTAAGATATTGCTATATTCCAGAAGTTCTTTTTTATACTTACGGTATAAAGCTTCCTGTTGGATAGGCCGTGTACCCCCTTCCATTAGAGAGGCCCTAAATGTCTCTCGCCTTTGAATAAGTGGCAGTCGTTTAAAATGTGCAAGAATGTTTGTGGAGTTAGTCCGTCACATTTACAAGTGTCTGAGTTTCGTAAGTGAAAACGTTTCAAGTAATGGTTAGTTGGTCCGTGTTCTGTAAGTAATTGGTATATATCTTACAAGGTAAAGTTGACTCTGCCTCGTCGTTTCAGTAAAAGTTAATTTAAAATGAATATACATACTTGAAGAACAGCTCAGCCGATTTTAATGAAATTTGATAATTAAGTTTCTTTCATACCAACTAACCTTTTTTTAAGGCGCTAACAGTTATGTTTTAATTTGTCGGTGGGGGCCTCCAAATTTGCACCTTAAGAACGACAGCCAATTTTAATGAAATTTGATAATTATGTTTCTTTAATAATAACTAACTTTTTTTTAAGGCGCTAATGGTTATGTTTAAATTTAGGGGGCTCTAAATTTGTACCTTAAGAAAGAATCAGCCGATTTTAATGAAATTTGATAGTTATGTTTCTTTAAAACTAACTAACCTTTTTTTAAGGTGCTAACAGTTATGTTTTAATTTGGCAGGGGGCCTCTAAATTTCTAATTTAAGAACGATCCAGTCGATTTTAATGAAATTTGGTAATTATGTTTCTGAATGTACATGAAATATGAACAGTATATTATGATAATGGAACTAAGAAAATACTACAAAAAAATTCAGATATAAAATACATAGAAAAATTGTTATATAAATATTTTGTAAGTAAACAAAAATAATGAAAAGACACTGTAATGATTTAACAACTCCTGTTTTAACTGTTGTTGTTTATTTAAGTTGAGGTTTTTATGATATTATAGAAAGATTATAATTATCAATATAATAGCAAACCAAACTAGACCTACCTTGTACAAAATCTAATGATCTACAACTATTACTATATAACGTTTTTTTATTGGATTAGCCATTTCTGTGTTATAGACTCTTAAACATGACCGAAACTAACTTTTTGAGAAATTCTTCGATATTTGACAATTGATTGTGGCTAAACACCTAAATCAAATTAAACTTAAGGGAAAGTCTTTAGGCGCACAATTTAATAAACTTTAATTTTGTAAATAATACATTTTTAGATTTAAAGCATTTTTTATGTTTTTTTGCAAAAACCTGTAAAAAGTGCAAAAATGGTAGGTTTTTTTTGCCCCCCCCCAAAAAAAAATTTTCCCCTTATCAAATGTAGTCACATTTTGATATTTCATTTTCAGGACCCATCTGGATCATACTGAATCATAATACATAATACTCCACCTTTTGCAAGCAGACTCCATTTTTGGGGGTATTTTGACTGGACCAAGTAAGAATATTAAAACAAATTTGTTAAATTATTGTATTGTCATTGGTCCTTGAAAAGTGTGCAAATTTTCAAGTTAATCAGGTTGCTGGATTTTAGAGAAAATTATGATGAAAGATTCCGTTACATACAGGTCAAGTTAATAAAAGCGTATTAAAAAGACACAAAATTTTATAACATGAAAATAAGCCATACTTTTTCAAGAATGCCCAATTTTTACTTCACACTTCAAAATAGTTTTGTTTAAATCTTGATCTTCCGACAGCCCTCTGGTTCAGCTATTAAATCAGTGTACAAATTCTTAAAATCAAACAATTAGTTTATAAAAATATGACGTAAAATGTCTGTAGCTACTAGAAAGTATGTTCAAATAAAAAATAGAAATAAAGATTAATAAATGAAAGGAAGGGATATGCAATAAAAATATTTAAAGATTAAAATTAATAATTGGCATTAATGACCAAATCAATTGTACACCAATCGGAAAAAAATTTAAAATATGACTGACTGTTGGAAATACTTCAAAATTATTTGCAGTCCTGAAACATCAGCTGCCATAAGTGATCTCGTCTTTTCACATCTTGACGAGTACCAATATGCATTTGATTTATAGTCTTACCCTTTTACCCTAATAAAATAAATATAATATGTAAACGAAATTGTTGATGTTGAATGTTTGTATGTTTTTAAGACTGAAGATGAATCTTTAACATTTGAAACAAGTCTTTGAATAAATTAAATACCTTATATAAGTGGAAAATAATTCAATTCCTATTTTTAAAAATTTTATTTATACCTATTAATCCTTTATGCTATTTAGCTGAAATAGAATTTAAAAAAAAAAAAAAAGTACAAAAATGATGCTATTTTAATACACCTTTTATTAACTTGAGCTGTATGCAACGGAATCTTTCATCTTAATTTTCACCAATTTCCAGGTATCTAATTACCTTGAAAATATGCACAATTTTCAAGGACCAATGACAATACAAGAATTGCATAACTTTGTTCTAATATTCTCACTTAGTCTAGTTAAATTATCCACAAAATGGAATTCTACCTTGTAATAGGTGAAATAGTAGGTTTTACATTTTTATAGTATCCTGAGGATAAAGTATCAAAAATGAAACTAAATTTGATAAGGGCAAAATGTTTGGTAGGCAAAAATCGCCAAACTTTTTGAACTTCTTTCAGATTTTGGAAAAAAAAAAAAATAAATAAAGAAAAATACTTTCAATCGAAAAATGTTTTATTTACAAAATTAAACTTGATTAAATTGTGCGCCTAAAGACTTTCCCTTAAGTTGAATTTGATTTAGGTGTTTAGCCAAAATCGATTGTCAAACATCGAAGAATTTCCTTTGAAAAGTTGGTTTTCGTCATGTTTAAGAGTCTATAATGTAGAAATGGCTAATTCAATCAAAAAATGTTATATACTAATAGTTGTAGATCATTACATTTCGTGCAAGATAGGATTTTTAAAGTAAAAATTTGCCCATTCCTATTCTGAGATATGCCAATAAAACAAAATTTGTTGATTGATTTTGGAAAAACTGTGTTAAAAATGAAAAAAAATCACGAATAATAAAGGGAAATTAGCTACGAATCTTTAACTTATTAAATTAAAAGGTCGTACTGCTGCAAATTGTTCAGCACACTTAGCTTTTTAGTTAGGCTTGCTATAAAACGTGTTTTTTTTAATTTTTTTTTTTTAAACTATAATTTTTAAATAGTTTAATTCAATTATAATTATTAAATTTAGTGATTATTTCACATGATAACATTAAAGTAAATAGTAAAAATAATTTATTAAAACTTCAATCTATCTTTATTACTATTAATATATATTTCAATGCATTTCAAGAGTTAAATAAACAATAATTTAACAATGCTACAATAAATTTATATCACATTACACTTTGTCATTTTAATTTATTAATTATTAATAACCAAAACAAACAATATAATATAATTAATTATTGTATGATATTATATAAATTATCTAAAATAAAATCTAGTAAAAGTAATAATGGACAGTTTTTATGTTAATTATATGATTTATCTAATATAATAATATAATTGGCCATAATTTATATCATCATCATCAATAAATAATTATAGAATTGTCCAAACAAGTAAATAAATAAATTCAAAACTAAATTGTATCATATATTTATACAAAATAAATTAATAATTTTAATAAACAATTGTTGAATTAATAATTAATTTAATTAAATGAGAATGCCTTATTAATAACAATTTAGATATTTTGTTTTGATGTTTGTTTTGAAAAGTTATAATGAAAGCGGCCATGTTATTTTGGTAGCCCTTACTCGAGAAAATCAATAAGATGCTCATGTGTAATGCCTTCCCCTAACAGACTTGTCATCCATTACAACATTAAATAAACAATACAAATTCCAATAATTAGTAGCAATCAAAATACATTCATCATAAAAGTAAGTGCCCTGTATAATTATAACTTATAAATGGAGCAATATTTATGAATACCGGAATTACAATTCTGACTTTAAATAATATTAACTTTGATATTTTGTCCTTTTTATTATAAATTTTGATATCAGTAGATTTGTGAAATAGGCACACACTGCACTTGAAAACTTTTTGTTTACTTTACAATATAAACACTGTCAGCATTCTTAATGGTGGATCAAGCAGGGAGTCAACGAAAACCGCAATTAAAAAAATAAAATAAAATAAAAAACACTTGAAATTTGATAACATTTTAATTATTAATTTCATTAAAATAGTTAATGAAACTCAGGACAGGCAAAATTTAAATTTTGTAATTCTTAATCTGCATTTTTATTTCATATTTTTTAAGACTACACACAATGTGGAGTGTTTATTTAAACTGGTACCTTTCAAAGAAATGTATTACGTACCTTAATATTCATATTTTGTAATTTCAATACATAAACATTTTTAACTGATAAAAACTAAATAAACATTATTAATGGGGGGAGGGGGGGGGGGGGGAATGTTCTGGTTTTTTACATTAGATGTGGAATTTAATTTTAAAACGAAACCTGAAAAAAAAACCTTGATCGAAAAAATGCACATATGGAATAGTTAATCTCACCGATGATATATTTTATACTTTGCATACATAGAATTTATTAGTCTTTGTAGATGAAAATTAACACTTGAGTGTTTGTTGATCGATAGCTGAGATTTTATTAAGTACTATATCGATATTAGCTATTGTCCTGTAAAGTTTTTATTACACATAAATCATAATAGATATATTTTAACATCAAGTACAGATTCACAACAACATATGTCTATAAATAGCCTCCTCTCTGTTATCAATCTCCCAATACCATCTATATCTCCTAACATCTCCCTTCTTCAAGTAAATCCAACACTCACCATCTTGGTCTTCTTATAGTTCTTCCATAACTTGTCACATAACCATTTCCACTGCGTCGTTCTCTTCGCCCTGTCCACTTTCATCTACCTTTTCTATTCAGTCCTCTTCTTCCCCACTTTCATCCTCCTCACAATCTCTTTCTATCAAACCTGGACTCCCTTCCACCTTCAAGCTATAAGGTTGTTGGCGATTCATTTTCTGCTCCACTCATGCCAGTACCCATTCAGAACCAGGTGTTTTCTGAAACCTAACTGTCTGAGCAGTTTCTAGTTCCATCAGTGGTTTCGCGCCTTTATCATCAAGTTTTACTCATCATTTGTCGATCCTCTAAGACCTTAATGCCAACTACAACTGGGTGTAAAAATCCTTGGAGACTAGCTAAATTCCTTTAAGACATCTACCCATGAGAATTTCAGGAGGAGATGGCATATCTGAAAAGGGAGTATTATTTAGTTCTAATAAACATAAAGACGGGTCAGTTCGGGCTTCCGATTACTTCTTCAAAAACCTTTTAACCGTCTGGACATAACGCTAAGCTAAACCATTGGCCTGTGGGTGCTTTGGGCTAATCAAAGTGCGTTTAAAGTCCCACTGCTTTGCAAAGTTTAAAAATGCAAAACTAGTAAACTGAGTTCATTGATCTGCAATCACCTCACAAGGTATCCCATGTGTCGAGAAAATGCCCTTAACCGCATTTATGATTCCCTGTGCACTAAAACCATTTAATCTTACTACTTAACAAAATTTCAAAAAATAATCTACCACAATCAAATATACAAGTCCATGATATCCATAGCTACTTTCCTTCAGGGTTCTTCCACCACTTCCTGCAGCATCATCGGCTGCTTACTTAGGGACTTGGAATATTTTAAACATAACACATTTCTTCACTTGATTCATAATATCATTTTTATACCAGACCAATAGAGACATCCTCTCGCATTCAAAATGCACTTTTGTGCCCTTGATTAGTGTAATGAATTTTATGCAACATCTCTTTTGGCAGGGATTTTGGGACGACTGTTTCACAATTTTTGAAGAGGATACCTTCACAATGGGTCAGCTCATCTTTGACTGATTCGTATCTTGCAAGCAAAGGGTCTTTAATCTTTGGACAACATTTCTCCATCCAGTTTATTACAGTGCGTGGTTCTTCATCTTTTCTGGTCGCCTCTTGAAATAGAACCATCTTTTTTTCAGAAACTTCCATATTTTTAATCATTGCAATGGTATAAGCATCCTCACTCTCCTCTTTCCCTCCCTGGGTTAATGGTGCTCTTGTTGTTTTATGGAGCATAACTTACTTATGTACTCCAACTAGGGTAGGAAGGATGGGAAAGATGCTGCTCTTGATAACGTATCTGCAACCCACATTTCCTTTCCTGGTTTATAAGATAATTCAAATTCATACTTTTATAATTTCAATAACATGTTTTGTAACCGTGGGGGACATAAATGAATAGGCTTCTTATGAATCATTCCTATAGGCTTAGGATCAGATTCGACCCTAAATGGCGTTCCATATAGCTGTGAAAGCGCTCTCACCCAAAAATGACAGCCAAACATTTATTTATCAATGTCTGCATGCCTTTTCTCAGTTTCCCTTAAACCTCTGGAAGCATAAGCAATAGACTGTCGTTCTTTCATCAGTACCCCTCCCAAGCCATCGTGAGAAGCATCCACCGAAACAGTAACAGGCAACTTAGAATCATAATACCTTAGAACTGGCTAAGATGTCAATGCCTTCTTAAGAGCTTGGAATGAAGCTTGCTGGGCATCACCCCAGTGCCATTTAATATCTTTTTGAAGCAATAGTCTCAAGGGAGCAGATAAAATAGATAAATTTTTTATGAATTTCCTAATGTAATTCACAACACCTAAAAATCTCTCCAATGCCTTCTTAGATGTAGGTATAGACATAATATCAATAGCTGCCAGCTTTTTTTTGATTCAAATGAACCCCTCTTTCTGAAAGATGATGCCTCATGTACACTACTTACTTTAGTCCAAACTTACATTTTCCTTCACAGCTCTATCCAACACAATACAGCCTTCAAATTATTGTCTTGTTCTTCTTTTGTTCTACCCCAGATAAAAATATCATCAACAAAAATATCACACCACGTCAAATATCCGATAATGTCTTTAAATCAAGCATAGAAAATTTCGGGGGCACAGCTTATTCCAAAAGGAAGAAGTAAAAATTTATACCGCTCCCATGGTGTATTAAAAGTACATAAATCAGAGCTCTCTTTGTCCAATACCATTTGCCAAAACCCTTAGATGGCATCTAACTTACTGAAGTACCTGGCACCTGGAAAACGACATCATTTCATCAATGGTAGGAAGAGGGAAATGACAGCGCCTGATGGCCCGATTTAAATCTTTTGGATCTAGGCACAGCCTAACATCCCCATTGGTTTTGTAAGCGACAACTAAAGAATTTAGCCAGCTTGTAGGATAGCCAACTCTCGCAACAACACATTGCTGTTCCAGATCTTCAAGTGATTTTTTTAACCCGATCTCTCAATGGAAAGGGAATTCTGCTTGGCTGATGCACAGTCTTATCAAGCTCGATGTTAGGTCTTTTAATTTACCGAGGCCCTCAAACAGATCCGAATAAGCATTTTTTACAACATCTGAATCAATTGAATTTATTCTGGTTACTAAATGTAATGCAATACATACAACCAACCCCAACAATAGGGGGTCTGTACTTCAAAATTCAATTCATAATCTTTATTTTTATACGTGCAAGGTAGTTTACACTTACAAACAACAGGTAAAGGCTCACCTGAATAAGTAATTAGCTTGTTAGAAGATGGTGTGATCAGTACACCAAGTTTATGAGCCAATCTTTGCGGTAATACAGTAACTCGAGCCCCTGTATCCGATATTTTCCCATTAATAACTAATTTATTACTCCATTCATTTGATATCATTGAACTGTCTTCATTCACTTTATTGACAATAAAGTCCTTGTTGGCCGTGAACCGCCTAGTTTTTATTATTGTTTTATCATCTTCTATTTATATTATTCTCACAAAGAAATATTATTTATGTCTCTATTATTTATATTTATACATAAATCTATAATTGATAGTAACAGAAAAATACACAGTGTTTAATCTTTATTTACTTTTCATATATGTTTTTTTATATTTATTATTATAATCGTATCCGTTGTTGAAAGAGTATTTCTACTTGTAAATCCATGTGTTTAACATTTTTCTAAGTTGAAAATAGTTTTCAATATTGCTTTATTTCCTCTTATTTTTTTTTTCTCTTACTCTCACAAAGTATTATTAATTATGTTTGTATTACTTCTATTAAGGGCCAAAATCTCCTGCAATAGATAAATATATTTTTTCAAAAACAGTAATTTTTCATTCATTCGTTTCATAACACAAAAAAGTAATTCAGTAGTGGTAAAGATGCGTATAAATCCAATTATCTTGAAAACAAGTTAAAACCTTTAAGCAGGGTTTTTAAAATGTGCGTTGTGAAAATTTTTTTAAGATGTACTTTTTAATAAAGCCTTATAGTATTTTGGGGCAAATAATATTACTATAGTAATTACAAAATTTTGGAAAACGATCTAAAAGTGCTGTAAAGTGAATAGTTCAAAATTTTGAATTATCAAATTATTCACAACAGCTGGGAATAAAATGTGTGTGAAATTAGAAAATTTAGGATTTTTAATATTTTTTGTGGATACAAGTGGTATGCTAAAAGTTATAAAAATTCAAGACCCTAAACTTAATTCAATTTAATATATTGAGCTTTGGGGCTCCACTAAACCATCCAATTCATCCTGTATCGAATCCTTACAATCCAAAATCCTTCGAAAAATCCTCAATGCTCATTACTTTGTCACCAATAAACTTATCCATAAAGATCTTAATGTTCCATATGTTGCTGATTTAGCCGAAACCAGATACCAATCCTTTCATAGAAAGCTCCATAACCACTCTAATCCCATAGTTTCTCAACTTGCTTCCCACATAATTCCCGATAATCCTCAGAGGCGTCTGAAAAGAAGATGGCCTAGAGATCTTCTTAAAATAGAATTTTCACTGAAGTGCTACTGATGAGTAGTTCTTTTCAAGTTTTGGCATGTTATTGTAAACGTTTTTAACACATTTACTTGATGTATATTTGTACAGTTGTAAATTTCAATAAATTGATTTAAAAAAATAATTTCATTTAATATCATACTAACTGACACATGTCAGATCCAAAATTTTAGGCATATCTTCACGATTGCAAATTATTTGACAGGCAAAGGTATAAATTAATGCAAAGTCTAGTTTTTAAAAATGGTAGCTGCCTTGATAAATAACATATACTTTTTACTCAATTTAGAACAGATTTAGTTAAATTCAGCAAACATATCAATTTTGATTTGATTTTCTGACTAACCTATGTGCTTATTAAATTTTATTTATTTTTGTTTGATATCATACATCTATTATAGTCTGTAACGGCATAAAACATGTAGAACTGTAATAACCGGTCCTATGTGGTTGAAACGATTTTATGTGGTTACCATAAAAGGATAAAATATATATATATATTTTATACCATTATATATTGTTTGATTTGGCATGAAATGATTCTTATATAAATAATAAATTTATTAATTCTCAAACTGCAATTTATTTATCTTGAAAAAAAAAAAAAAAAAAACTTGTTTTGCTTCATGGGTTTCTTATTATTATTATTATTTTTTTTTTTTTGTTTATTTCAACTTCTTCCTATCAGCAATTTTATTTGATTATTGTAATTAAATGTATATTAACTTTTCTTAATTACTTCAGATGGGCACAGATGGAGAGAGGGCAGCCCTCGTTAGCGAACATAATCTTTACACGATAGAGAATGGGAGAGGTGATGAATCCTCACCACCTCCTCCTCAAGAGGGTTCGGAGCCAGATAATATTCTCGGACAGTTCCATCAAGATGCCTTGACTCAGGTCATTTGACATTGAGATTAGTATATATATATGAATTCTCTCAATTCTAAGGGAGTTGTTATTTAGGTCGGAATGGGGAAATATCAATGGATGATTGGCGTTGCCGCTGGCCTCTGTTTCATGAGCGATGGAGTACAAGTATTTATTGTTCCTTACATTAATCCAAATATTCAAGCTCAATTGTGCCTTGAAGATGCGAAAATATCAATGTTTAGTATGTCATGTCTATCCATTTATTATTTATAAACTAAATTAAAATATTTGTTTTCATTAAAATTATTTTGTGCTCAGATACAGTGATGATGGTTGGACTGGCGATAGGTGCCCTCCTGTCCTCACTTGCGGACCAAGTTGGGCGAAGGACAGTTCTTATGTATGCACTCTTAGTCTGTCTTGCTTTTCTTACGGCCATTGCTGCGTTTCCAAGGTTCGATCTGGATCTCATTGCAGCTTTTGCTAGCTCAGTTGGGTAATGTATCTTAAGGATTTTTTAATTTATTGTTAATTTTATGTTATTATTAGACTAATAACTAATCTAAAATATCTTTACAATTGATCCACTACAAAAATAACACATTTATAACATATAAAAAATATAAATAATAACACACAAGTGTAACCTCCCTTAAGTTATAATCATGATTATAATCCATATATCTTTAACATGAGGAACTAATTTTCATAATTTTAGATACAAAGTTTAATCAATTGATGTACACATGATAATATAGAATGATCCCGATCAATATAATTAGTTGTTGCAAAACAATAAAAAAACAAAAAAATTATAACAGAAAATGTCCTTCTAATATAAAATAATTTGTATTATTTAGAAATTGTTTGGAGTTGACTTATAGATTATTATTATTTTACTAGATTAGGAGCGTGCTACCCCGTAGCATGCATTTATTTGGCTGAATTCTTACCTCAAAATTCTCGAGGAAAATTGTCCATTTTGATGTTGTTCTGGACGTTCGGGGGCTTCTTTGTTTTGTTTTTGGCTTATTTCATGCTTCCAGAGCCAGGTTTGTAACAAAAAAGTCAATTAGCAATAAGAGTAAGAAATGAATTAAGATAACTTTTCTTTCTCATTCCAGGACCAATATTAATCCAAAAAGCTCAGAGATTTGTAAGTATTTGGCATCTTTTTTATCTGGTTGCAATGTTACCGGCTTTTTTTGCACTCGGGCTTTTACTTTTCTACTCTGAATCCATTCGTTTCCTTCTGTACAAAGGAAAAGATGTCAGTGCCATCAAGATGTATCAGGTAAAATATTTCTTTGGTGGATTTCCCTATTTATCTTTAAATATTTCAAAAGAACTTATTTTGATGTTTAAATTAGAAAATGTTCAAATGGAGCATTACACGCAGTTCACAATACCAGCTGACTGAACTCGAACTTCCTAGGAAAGTTATTTCTTCTAAGCCACCGCCACCCAAATCACTCTGGAATCTAATAATCTACAATATTAGTGAGGTAAATCTAGGTTAATACCATGGATAGTTTTATGTTTTTGTGCCTTTGATAAGCTTTTGAGGACAATATTAGTTGATGTACCTCTAGTCTAACTATACTAATTTCATTGCCCAAAAAATTACTCACAAAAGCCATGCTATTAAAAAAATATTTAACATTGGTTGTGATATAATAGTTCATAATATTTAAGAACAAGAAAAATTTAAACTTTTTCTAAAGTAGGGAAAAATTATTTGATTATCCTGTATCCCTATTACCAGGAAGTAATTAAATGATGAAACAATTTAAAAACATTTCCATGACAACACCTCAAAAGATGATGCAATCAAAGGAAAATGGAAAAAAAAATGAAGATAACACAAAAAAATTTGCAGAAAATGATATAAGACCAGGGCGATGCAGCAGTAGAAGTAGATGGTGTGACGAACAATGTGAGAAAGCACTGAGAGAATGAAATGAAGCAAGAAAAAAGATATTCATTGCTAATGACCCTTTAGGATAAATTTTATAAATATAAATAAATAAAGATATTCAATGGGAGGACAAGAAGAATTGCAAAAGTTCGTCTTCAAAGAAATAATTTTTTTATTATACATATTGAGTTACAGCCTAGAAAATATGGATTCATTTGCGTTTAACTCAAACAAAACTTATTAATTCTCCATTTTTCATGACCATAATCTAAATTTATTCTTTAAAAAAACATTAAACAGCACAATTTTGAACAATAAATAGATTAATTAATGGTTTTATTGAGAAAATGAGCAACTTTCTAAACTGTAGATAACTAAAATTTCATGTTTTTATTTAGTGACCTTGTTATTGGTTGTGTTTAGCTAGTTTCCTCCACTTTTAGCCAGTAAAGCCTGTATCAACCTGGTTATGCTCTAAGATTAAATTTCTGATGACTTTGCTAACATTCTCTCATTATGCTCTTAATTTGGTAAAGAGGTAATGGAGGGTCTCAGGAACAGCAACTCTCGATCTAAGTTCGCCCCAGGTGTGTTTTATTGAATTCATGCCAGGGCTCCAAGCAGACTAGTCTCCACTTCGGAGTAGGTGGGGGTGAAGGTGCCTTCGGTGCATTTGCCCCTGGGCCCGGTTTGGCTCTTGGCGGCCCTCCCTCGAGGATGGATTAGTCTCCCTCAACCTTTTTATTGCTCAGCAGTTTTTGGTTTACCAATAGAATGAGCTGCGTAGCGAACAGCGAACACCGCGGCCATCTTCAACAAGTGCTATCACCTTGGCAATGAAATTTGTGTTCTTTTTTAATCCAAAAGTTCAGTAATGGAATAAGCAGTGGTAAGAATTGCAGAAAGAAACAAACAATTACGAATTACTACCGTGAAACTAATTCATTTTAGAAGATAAAATAAATTTAAAAAAAAAATTAAAAATGCTAAAGCATTAAAATAGTCTTTTTTATATTGAATTGATAAAAAACCTTATTCTAACATTATTATGGAAAATTTGTTTTGATCATTATAGTTAAGTATCTACAAATCCATATTTTCTGGGCACACTACTTTTTTTGTAGCTCATTGTATGATGTGTTAATTTTATTATCTAAAAGTAAATAATTGTTTGATATTTAATACTTTATTTATTTACAGTACTTTGCTAACTTCAAGGAGCTAGAGAAGAGACACAATATGATTCCGCTTGTGCTCCTTTCATTAACATGGGCAGCGCTTGGATTTAGGTAACTATTTTTATTTATATTCTAAATTATAAACATGCCAACGTGAAGTAAAATAATATGTAAAATATCATAATAATATATCCAATATCGAATATTCATTTAGCTACTACGGCATGACTGCTTGGGTGCCCCAACGGTTGCAGCATTTCAAGGATATTGACTATTTTTCTCAGGTGAGGTTATGATTACTGTCTTTGAAACATCAAATTTTAATTAATTTAATTAGTTTTAGTGGAATAGCATCAATTATTATTTCTATGAATAACTTAATTAAGATTTTTGGTGCCAGTCATGTTTATTACTAATTTTACATAATGGTTTTAGACGAAAATTGTCAGAGACACTCTGGAATTTGGAAAAACATATAATTATGGTTTAGAAAACCAGTTATTTGAAAATGTAACTTTTGAGTCTTGTGTATTTTCTTCAGTTATATCTCACGTAATCTTCAAAAATTGTGTGTTCAATAACACTGACTTCACGGGTATATACTCCAGTAAAACATATTTCATAGATTCGACAATTGAAAACACAAGGTAGGCAAACTGATTTATTTACATATATTGAACTATAGTTCAATTTATATTTGTGATAAAAGTTGCCTTTTTTTTTTTTTTTTTTTTTTTTTTTTTTTTTTTTTTTTTTTTTTTTTTTTTTTTTATGTTATGTGCTTGAAATTATTTGAGATATGTATGATGGTATAGAAGGATCAATGATAGTATTTAAGGTACATGATGATGGGGTATTGAAGGATCAATATGATGAGGGTTGATGAATTGTTTGCCTCTTCTATTGGAATTTTTTATTCAAAGACTAGTTTTGAAAATCATATATCCATCATCAGTTTCTAAAACATTAATAAAATTCAAAAGATCAGCAATTTGCTCAACAGATTATATAGTTTAATTTTTCAAAATTAAATAATGTAGGGATCAAAACAGAGCTGGGCATAAATTGTATTTAGATACTATTCAAAGATTTTATATTCAAATATGAAAACTATTCGAAGAAAAAAAAAATTTGAATAACTATTCGAATTTAATGAAAGTATTCAACAATGAAAGTATTCGAAGATACAAGATCTTGTATATCAAATAGAATAACTATTTGTATCTGTAAACTATTTGATACATAACTGAATACATTTTGGCTTCTTAACTTTCAAAAAATTTTGTAGGCCAATCGTTTTGCCACTAGAGCGAGTCTAAATATGGAAAAAATTGCCGAAGTACGCACACATGAGCTAAATATACATATATACATGAATTATATATTCATATGAGCTATATAAACATAGCAAATTTTGTATTTCTTGCATTCCTGAATTTATTTCAATGAATTCAACATTATTGATGGCCAACAGAGTCAAAAATCGTGGAATTACCACTGTTCAGCAATTTTGCCCTTATTTTGAGGCACTCTTGAAACTATAGCAAATCTTTCCTCTGAAAATCCTAATATGTCTGACCTATTTAATGTTCTTTGTTTCGAAGTAATTAAAATATTATTTTTTTACTTATTAGTTCAAGTTTATTCATGTAGGTTTAATCTTGAAGTCATTGAAAAAACGCTTTGCCATGTCAAGTAAACATATTTTGAATCTAATCGAGCTATCCCCATACTTCCATTTTTCATGGAAGTATAAGTGGAAATGTTTTGTACTTAAATAGTTTGAAAATAACATCTGTAAAAAAAATAAAAAAAAAAAAAAAAAAAAAAAAAATAAATAAATAAAAATTTCAAATACAGATTCAAATATAAGATAATTTATTCTAGTAGTATTCAAATACAACCAAATGTATTCAAACAATGTATCTTCCAAGTTGAATTCATTAAACATAGAATACAGTAATTTTTTTATTTGATATTCGATTTTAGAATAACATATCTAGATAAAACAAATTACTATCTGTATTCGTATATAGATAGATTGTTATCTAGATATTGCCCAACTCTGGATCCAAATATATTTCTTTAACTACCTAATATCTCCATCTTTTATCTCTTTACATTTGGTCTATTCTGTATTCTCATATCTTTTAGAACCCCTTCTGTTTCGCCTCCTTAGACAAACAGAGTATCAATAGGTTTGGTTTCTATCTTATGTTTTTTAAATTTTACTTTATATAATCTGTTTAGAAAGGTAAGTGAAAAAGATGAACTTTTGAATTTATTGTATGTTTTTTGAACTGATAATGAATATTTAACATTCGAAACTAGTCTTCCAATAAAAAAAATTCCAATTGAAGTGACTAATAATTTATCAACCTTAATTAAAATTATTTGGTTTCATTGTATTAATCTCCTACATTATAAGTATTAAAAATCATTCAGGCATTAGTGAAACTATGAATTTTTTTTTTTTTAATTTTTAGTTAGTTACTAAAAATGGAACAAAACCTATTGGGTTGTCCAAAAATTAATGCAGGATTCATAAAAGAGATTATCTCTTTACCACAACCAAAACCTTATACACTACTTTTACTCTACGTTATAGTTTCGGAAAAAGTCCTATTAAATAAGGTCCCATTATATAGATCTGATATCTTAGTTTCATCTTACAAGGAGGCGTTTTGACTTGTAACTCACAGATTTGAATGCCGATTTTTGTGTGTGTATTAGGGATCTATAATAGTGCAAAACTAGAGTTACAGTCGTCAATGGGCATTCAGAGCCGAGAAAAAAAAGTTTTATTTTTTTTTATGAGCTCTTAGTCAAGATAGAGAAATATTTTTTCTAGTTGTATATGTTTTCTAGTTGTAGTTATTACTACAACAAAAACCTGATTAATAATCTCTTTAATAATATCAGGTTTTGGTTTAAACATGAAATCCTGCATTAATTTCCGGACAACCCAACGTATTAGTAAATTACTTAGCCTTTATTCATCTTTCTCTGTTTCAGGGTTTATGACACTGATTTTACTGATGATCGTTTCATAAATGTCAAATTTAATCAGGTTTCATACTATTCAGAACCTCCTTGTCGTAATGATTTAGACTTCAGAATAAAAAAAAAAGATAAACTTACCGAAAATTTGCTACGCCTTATTTCTCCATTGGTGGCACTTACAATCCATAATCTTTGCTTGTATAAATTTTCTAGAAACAAAGTTGGAGGTAATGTATATTACTAATTTCTTTGTTTACAATTTGTTTTTGAAATAATATCCCCTACAGATACAGTTACTATAATTTATTTAAATTATTACATACTAAAATAACAACATAAATCCTATAATATTTATGTTTATTTACAATTAATAAAATAACAGTTAATTAAAAATGAAATCTTAAAAATAGTGACTTATTAATTTTAAAGAAAATCAAGAGTTAATGTTAGAAAACAAGGAATCCCTTTGTTTATCAGTAGGTAATGTACAGGTCTGCCAACTCATAGTTCTTATTTTGAATATGGCAGTTACAGAAAATTTATTTTCCAATCAATAAATATATTGTCTGTCTACTTTAAATCCTTAGTTATTATTACTATTATTATTATTTTTTTTACTTTAATTTTTAAATGATGGAATTTTCAGGTATCATAAAGTAATGTTTTAGTATTTTAAAACATACACATACATAGTCTGTGTTTGTAACCTAATGCAACTTTTTAGTTTATTTATTTATGTGTTTATAAACTATCTGATAATATAAAATAAAATGTATTGTTTTGCAGGAGCTTCGATGCTGCTTTGTAGTTTGATGTCAATTGCTTGTTGGTTCCTCAATGATGAAATTTCAGTTTTGGTGTTTGACTTTGTCTTTTCAATAATATTCCTCTTTTGTTTTAACTCTGTTAACATTATCACTGTCGAAGCTTTCCCTGTCCATATAAGGTGTTTATTTCAAATAATAGTTTTGAAAATAGTAGAATGAAAATTCAGTATTATTCAAATACTTTTTTTTTTTTTTTTTCAGAGCTAGTTCATTCGGGATCTGTTTTGCATTATTCAGACTGTTTGGATTACTTTCCTCATACGTTGCCTTGACAATACCGATGACGATAACTCTCCTCCTCATCGGAGGGATAGCACTCTTCAGGCTCCAAGATACATCATTTAATCTAATGTAATAAACTAGTTCTTAGATTGTTTTCTCTTTTGTTTTGTTCGTTTTTGTTTGTAGTTTTTTTTGTTATTGAATGTTTAATAGCAGGAATAGAAATAATTAATTTATTGCCGTATTAAAGTAAATAATAACGGATGGTTTATTCCGTAAAATCAAAAATAATTATATTTTATTTGTATATCAATCATATCATTATGTACTACAAGTCATATCAATATAATGAAATAGTTCTTTGAGGTTGGATATATTTTGATAATAATACCATTTACTTTTAATGTTGCTTTGTTCTTGTCATATGCCTAAATTAAATTACATATCTGATGTATGATGTTTTTAAGGTGTGAATAATTTACATAATATTCTAAGAAAAATAAAGGGACATTGTACTATCAACCATTTTATAATAGTAGGACTATTATTGAAAATTATATTCAACATTAAAGGCTCATTTAATTTAAAATTTAAATTCAAATAAATGCTATTTATTAATGGCCTTTTTGTACAGGATTATACATCCTAAATGGTTATAGTCTCAATTAGTGGTCTTCCAACCTTTCCTGTTCATGCAATCTTCATGAGTGATAAAGAGGAGAAAATATCGTAAATACAATTGTAATATGTTTTATTATTTTTATCGACATTGTCATCTATAAACATGAAATATTAATGAATGGAATGAATGAGTATCTTAGTTTTAATTTTCCACTGAACCCTGTTGAACAGATCCCCAACTAAGGATCCGCTACTACCAAAGGCTCGATGTGAACTAATCGATATATTGGGATCCAAGTACGAGGCTGAAAAGAGAGAAGAAACTACTCATCGTTTCTGAAAACTTCAATTTTTACTTGACTATCAGCTTCAAAATTAATTACAAAGGCTCTTTTGCATGTAAGCATATGCTCAAATGCATGCATTCACCCTATTTGAACATATGTGGTCGAGCTATGGGACTTCCCTCGAATCCTCCTCTCACTCAATCCTTGCGATCTAATATCTTAAATGCTCCGTATTAAAGTTAGTAAAAAAAAAGCCTTTGCACTCCTACTATTGAAATACTTATTCATGTTTTTGTTTTGTTTTTTTAAGTAAGTAACTTTATTTCTAAATTTTGCTATGGATAATTCAAATGAATGTGCCAACTCAAACACATCAAACAAAAATTTTTTTTGTTGACTTAATTTCGGAATTATAGTAATTTAATAAGAAAAGATATGCAAAAAGAAATCTGCATACACCATTCATAGACAGAAATTATTCGACCAAAACTTGTTAATCCTCTGGAGGATTACTGGAATTGTTCTCTTCTCAGCGGTTTTTAGTCTTCTAACATCTGCTGCCGTGCACGGTAGTAAATTAAAAATTATATTTGTTCTCAACATGGAGATTTTCATTAGTCATCTTAAAAAAGGAAGAAATGTTTTAGGGGGAAATAAGCAAATTTATTTCTGACAATCACGCTTTAATATTAAAAAAAATTATCAACAGCTTTGAAAAAAACTGGGGACTTTCATAGTTCTCTAAGGTCTGCACGCCAAAATAAAAAAAAAAAAATTTTTAAAAAGTACATCTGTGAGGAAGAGATGATCCAATAACAAGACTCACTCCACTTGATTTTAGGTGTTGTGCCTTAATATGTCCAAATAAACTTATCGGTTAGGGCTGGTTTCTAATTTCATCGATTACTTTAAGTTTTCCAGCACCAGATGCACTAATACACTCCCAGACAATGATTACCCACCATCCATTTAATAATGGTTATAAATATTTAGTCTCTTGGCCTGTTTTTGGTTTTTGCCTCACCCCAACTGTTCTGCCATATGAAAAGACATTAAATTTACATTTGTCTCTATATAAAACTTGTTCCCAGAAACTATTTGACTTGTTAACATATTCTTTTGCAACAATTATTCGTTTTACCCAATTCACTTAGCTTAAAAAAGGTTATTTCCTAGCTGTCTGCGAGTTGTAAATTTAATTTCATAATCATTTTCTAGCATACCTGTGTTGGAGGCGACATTGGTTTTTGTGAATAGTTTTCAAAATTTCTCGCATATGTACCATTTAAAGTGTTTTTAGATATCCAGACCTTTGCCAACGGTGAAAGTTCCCAGTTTCTTCAAATCTGTATATGATTTGTTTATATTACAGATTGATTTTCAGAAATTGTTTTGCCTATTTCTCCCAAAAACTTTTCTTCCTCTCTTGAAATTATGACTAGTTTTCTGATTTATACAAAAGTCTGCATAATGAGAACAAATATGATTTTTAATTTATACTGCACGGCAACAGATATTAGAAGACTAAAAACTGCTCAGAAGAGTACAATCCCCTTTTTATTACTGGTACTTCCTTTTTATTATATTAGTTATGGTTGAATATTTCCTGTCTACGAACAGTTTACGACTTTTTTGGCATATACTTTCTAATTAAATTACTATAATTCTGAAATCACGCCAAAAAAAAAAAAAAAATTGTTTGATGTGTATGAGTTGGCACATTCATTTTAATTACATCCATAACAAAATTTCGAAATAAAGCTACTTACTTTAAAAAAACAAAACATGAATAAGTATTTCAATAATGGGTGTACACAGACTTTTTTTACTAACCATATGTCACAAACAAACTTATCCTAAATGAACTTACTGCCCGATATGTCGCTGATTTGACCCGAACGAGATACCTATCCATTTATAATAAACTCAATATCCATTAATTGACATTAGTTTCTCAACTTATTTCCCATTCAATCCCCAATAATCCTCCACAGCTCCTGAAATGATGGCCTAATAATAAGAACTTTCTCCGGTGTGCTTCCAGTTACTAGTTTCTTTATAAATTATTGTCATGGTATTATATTCTTGACTGAGCTTACTTCCTTGATGTACTTTTTATACAGTAGCAAATATTAAACTAATGTACTAAACAAAATACATTAGCTTCTGAACGTTTGTCTCTCTGTTATATTAATGTTTATTATATTTTTGACTGTATTACAAGTGATGTTATTGTTAAGAAAAATCATTGATCAATTGTGAAGGTTGCGTAGAACACTGTTTGAATACCACTAATAAAGAGAACAAACGTATCCGCTCCACTCGACGGTACACGTACTTATAGTATCCATCATGATTTTGTTTGGAACTTTAAAGTTGTAAATAATTTTAACCAGCTGATAAATGATTATTATGGATATAGAGAATGCTATCAGTTGTATTGATAATACTTAAACAAACTATGAAAAGTCTATTAATCAATGTCAATATTGAATATCAGTAAATATTTTAGAACTTTTTCAAGTTTGTAGTCTAATTAATTATATTAAAATGTTTATATATTTTATGAGAGGTCGACACATCATTGTAATATTATTGATTATAGATTCATGACTTCAAACAACTTAGATTCATGTATAAAACATTTTTTCTCATAGAATTAAAATTAGAAGAAAATATAAAAATGCGTTATAAATTCAAAATTGAGCCATTGCAGCACCACAAGGGCACATCGTCAACCCCTTTAAGACTCTTGCGAATTTTTTTTTCAGAAAAGGAGGTTGAGAAAAAATTAAATTGGTCCATTTAATATTTCTAATCTATATTTCATCTTCTTTTTTAAATTAGTCATGGTGTTGTCACCTATGTTATTTTAAATGGAAATACCTATTTTTCTTTTTTTAATGAGAATAATTCTTTTTTTTTATTATGATTATCAAAATCGTACAATTTTGAGAAATTGTGAGATATAAATTTTTAAATAGGAAAATATGAACTTTGTCTTGAAACTAATATCTTCTCATGATGTTTTCTCTGACAGTTTTGTGAACAGAATATAAGTTCTCTAACATGATCTCATATAATTTGTTTGCCCATTTTCTATAGATTAAGAATGTGCTAATAATATTATTTATTTATTTTTTGGTTTATCATAATGAATTCAGTTTTTGTTTCAAATAGTAATACCTTTTTTTTTAAGTCTTCTTGAAAAGATATTTCCTGTCTAGAATATGCTAGCTGACTGCTGTTCCAATTACAAAGGAGTTAACTGAAATTTTGTTTTGTACTGAGACTTTGAAATGCATTGATTTGTTTTTTGTTTTTGTTTAAATGTTGATGGTTGTAACTCCACATTATGGACTTTTTATCAACAAATTTTAGCTGTATGTATCATCCATTAAGCATCCAAAAGTTTTAGTTACATCCTAGGTGCTTGGTATGGTTGCTATGATGTATGTTTTAACGAAACAAAATCTTTCTATTTGAAACAACACAATTGTTGATTACAAAATTATGATAATGTTTTAAAAAAATAAAAATAAAAATTGCAGATCTATGGTATATGGAAAAAATTGATGGGGATCATGTTTAAAAAATTTGTTTCTGTGGACCCAGGATGCTTCTACTCTCTAGCTGTCCCCTATCGTTCAAGTCCCTTGCTCTTACAATTAGCTCTGTAGGTTCCAAATCAGTGGACTTTACAAATTATTTTTATTTTTATTTTTATAGATTTCACATTTTGTAATTTAAAAATTTTTATCTGTAAAAGTTCTTAACCAATTTTGCTGGATAGGCATGTCAATTTGGAAAAGACAATGTTAATATCATCATCAATTATTAAATAAAATAGGAAATAATGAATACCAGAATCTCAGCCTCAGGGAATATTAATGGGTTTTTGACAATTTGATTTATTTTTTTTCTAATTTTAATTCTACAAGAAACAAGTAGAGCATGGATAATTGTTTGGATACCATGCATACCACAAATTTGCCTTTTCTTATTTTGATAATAACATGAAGACATGTTTTTACTGCGACAACGTCAAATTAATGCCCAAGACGGAAATTATTGATGCTCCCTTTATATACATAAAAAAAGACTGACCTACTCTTAACCGTCAGCCTAATCGTTCCATATTCTAAGGTTTAGTTTGGTTAACTAATAATTGTTATGTTAAGAAGAACTTAATTATTGTTAAGTTTTACTTTTAAAATAAAGGTGCTTATTAAACATCTGAAGTGAGTTTATTACAGACTATGTCAAAGTTTTATGATCGTATAATTGTATATTAATGGAAGTTTATTGTATTGAACAAATGATATATAAGTGTAGCTATTATTGTATTAGCAAATAAGCATTTATTAGTTGATTGTTTGATGTGATTTTTAGTGTTGTTATAGAAATTAAGGAAATTTATTTTTAAATTAATTTAAAACGTTTATTAGCTGATAGTTTAGAAGGATCATTCTAATATGGAATCAATAAAAGATTTTTTCCACTATTAGGTTATTAGTTTATTAGAAAACTATTTTCAAACTGTAGACATGCGTCTTAGATTCTAAAAAACATTCAAATCCTCATTGTGATGCAAAATACACGGTAAAAACTGTACACTCACTGAATCAGAAAATAAAGGAACATATAAGGGCATATAGTCATATTATGCAGAATTATGACTTTGAAATACCTTTAAACAATCATACATTCAATGAAGATTCAGGAGTGAAGCTTTTACGACTCATAAAATAGTCTAAATGTACATTTAGAATGTTTATAGCTACAGATTATGAGGAATAATAAAATCTTTTAAATTCAATCTGAATTTTTGTTAATGGAATTAAATGCTTTTAGAACTGAAAATGTACGAAACTAGTTTTCTAATAAACTGAATGTCATATAAGTGATATATCATTTGTTGATTCCATATTAAAGTGTTTAATTATTAGACTGCGTATTTCATTTATGAAGAAATATTGCCGAGGAGCTTGCATTATAAAAAATAATGATATTGTTAGCCGCTACTAATTGTACCAATTATAGAATATTATTTATGATTTACTAGCACTTTGTATTCATAGTTTACCAATATATATTTATTTATGAGATAAGTTAATTGTTTAGATTTTTAACTTGGATTATATACAAATCTAAATTTGTTAACTTTGAAAACTATGTTTGATACTTGATAGAATTTATAGATCTTTTTTATAAGATCATGAATGAATAAATAAGAAATGGTCTAGAGACCAAATTTACAATGAATTATGTTTAAAAGATAAATTCATAATAATAATGATGATAACAATATGGTAATAAATAATATTTTTAAAGTTAAATTTGTTCTCATTCTGCCTTTTCTCAGTTGACTAGTGAAGACAGAGCTATTTAGAAATATTATTAAGGCTATGGACAGTAGCATTTAACAATGCCATCTTGGTTTTAATGTGATGAAAATTTTAAAATGTGTTATAATAAAACATAAATTATTAAATGAATTGTGCAGTATGTGATTCTTTAAAAAGGAAAAAAACAAAAACAAAATAAACAACTGGTGCAGAAGATTTTATTATTGCACAAGAAACATTGCAGTAATAATAAATTGAATTCAATTTTTTTTTTTTTTTGTTATTCCGTACCAAACGTACACACAATAATTGGTATATTTAAATATAATTCAACTGTAATAAAAGTGATTTGATCAAGAAACTCCTACTTAAATTAATTCATAGTTTTCAATTAATGTTAATAAACTGATTTTAGATTTCACTTTAGTTTGAAAAAAATTTATTTAAAAAATAAAAATAAGTGTTGCTTCTGATAATTTAGCTTAAAGTTGTGTTTTGAAAATACAAACAAAAATTGTAAAGGTTTTGTGAATAGTATTGATTAAAACCGATTCAATGGTTAAAATTATTTCAGTTAAAATGGCGAGTTTTGGGATTAGTGATTGAGTAATAATATAGAAGTGTATATTGAATGTTGATTAATTAATAACATCCTAGAAGGGTAAATTAAGTAAGATTTATGGATTATACAGGGTGCAGAGGAATAGGGTGTTTTTGAAAAAATCATAACATAATCCATTTCATTTAATTCCTGAACCACGGCTAGCTTGTATGGGCGGAATTTTAACTCATCATGACAGATTTTTCTTACCAAGCGGTTGCTCATTCGGAGTTTCGCTGCATATCTCCTTGTAGATCGGTCTGGACTTCGCAGAATGGCTCGTCTGACTCAGAATTTCGCACAGCAAATGCTTGCACTTCATGAAGAAAATGAAAATATGTTGGTGCTAATGAGTAATGAGGCCCATTTCCACCTCAACGGTGCAGTCAACCAACAAAACTGCAGGTGTTGGGCTGCACAAAATCCGTGGCTTTTTCATGAAAAACCACTGCATAGCCCTATGGTAACTGTATGGTGTGCGGTTGGGAAGGTGGGCATCATCGGTCCTTACTTCTTCGACGATGATGGGGCAACTGTTACTGTTAAATTGGAGTGTTGAACAATTTTTAATTCCCGCATTGAGAAGAAGGCGAATTGATCGTGATAGGGTTTGGTTTTAGCAAGACGGTGCCACAGCACACACAGCTCGGGCAACGATGGCTGTTTTTCTCTCTATTCCCCATGAAAACAGGCATAACCTGACTGATGTAATTTCCCGTACCTGATATTATTAAATGGCAAATCCTTACCAATGTCCTGATATCAATAAAACTTTTTTTTTTTTTTTTTGCAAAATTCAAGAAGTTATGGTTTTTCAAAACACCCTTTTCCTCTGCTGCACTCTGTAATTAATAACAAATCTTAATATTTCATTACAATATGTCTGAATTGATAATATTGTAACAACAGCTTTTTTAACAAATAAAAATATACAGCATACCAATTAGGTACACACAGAACTGGTCTAGGCATGTACATGGTCACCTAGCTAGGTGTTGTTGCTAATTTCATTACAATATATCAGAAATAAAGTACTTAGAAATGAGGCTATCGAAATATGTTATAGAGATGATTTTGTAATAGATTGATGCTGTGATAAATTAGGCAAAAAGCTTCCAATAAAAGTTTATCAGACTTCATTTTCACAAAACCCTTGAACCTAAAAATACTACTGTTGGGACAGCCTAGTTCAATATTTTTTTTTTTTTTTTTAACACAGTCATTACCACATTTTATCTGAAGTTTTGGGATTTTATATTAATTCCTCATCTTAAATGACTCAATTGTCTCAATTAATTACAAATCTTTTATTACTGTCTGTAACCATAATCCAATTTTTAGCTATGGGAAATGTTTGTGGTTTTTATTGTTCAAAAACTTATGGAATATTTTAATTACACAACTCATGAATGCTAGCTCTAATGAATTTCATATTTAATAAACAAACGTCAATATTGTTAACATTTATATAGGAGTATATGTGCGTTTGTGTGAGATAATTGCAGAAATAATTACCATAATTGCGTTAAGAATAGAATAACAATAGAATTGAGAAGAGCGCTAGTACAAAGTTGAGCCACTAGATGTCGCTGCCAGCTTCATTGCTTGATCAACTTGTCGTTGCTGTAATCTTTTAATATCCCCAAGACTTACCGTTTGAGATGTACACATATTGGTTTAAATGAAAAAAGTCATGTTTGAAACTCCTATTTTCTATCAACTTTGTTTATTTCGGGTAATCATTGATTGTTAATTTAATTTAATTTAAGTAATTTTATCCTTTTAATTCTAAAATGTAAATTGTATAAAGTAGTAGATTATAGATAGGCATATCCATGATCTGTTGTTTTTTCCCAGTCAGGGGGGAGGGGGGATACGAAGTGCATTTGTTTTAGATTTTATTTTTGTATGCATGTCAATGTTTTTTTGTTTGTTTATTTCGTTTAACGCCACTTTTATGCTGCTATGGCTATTCGGACGATGCCTACGGTGGGAGTCCTAAATTTTGCCTATCCAGGTATAATTAGGACAGGGATCTTTAGCGAGTACCTGACATCGCACAGGCTCGGGACCCCCATTTTACGTCCCTTCCGAAGGACGGCATAGCTAAGGATTTTTTACTCCCTTTAAAAAATCTTAAGGTCATCTGTCGAGCTGAGAACCCGGGATCTTGGGCATGTCAATTTTTATTATCCCTCTCCTTAACAAAAGTGTTTCTTAAAATCCTTAGCATTTCATTGCCTGAAAATAGTGCTGTCTTTAATCATAAGTTTACACGTCATTTTTATTTCACAAGTTCAAAGTCGATCGGAACATAGCCCTTAGAGCTCAAATCAACAATACAGTGCTGGGCGAATATAGTATGTGTGTGTGTGTGTGTGTGTGTGTGTGTGTGTGTGTGTGTGTGTGTGTGTGTGTGTGTGTGTGTGTGTGTGTGTGTGTGTGTGTGTGTGTGTGTGCGTGCGTGCGTGCGTGCGTGCGTGCGTGCGTGCGTGCGTGCGTGCGTGCGTGCGTGCGTGCGTGAGTTACGTAACTCGATACAAAAATTACTTTTTTAAAAAAGATTTTAATATAAAACAAATACAAATGACTATAATGAAACTATTAATTAATAAAAAACTATAGCAACTACCACGTATGATCTTCTAATGATGTGTGATGAGATGAGCCGGGGGATTATATTGGTATTTTATGCTGAGCTTGCAAGTTGGTATATTCTTTCATATAACTCGTGCGTGCGTGCGTGCGTGCGTGCGGGCGTGTGCGTGTGCGTGTGCGTGTGTGTGTGCGGGGCTTTTACCAATGGTTCCAAAAATTCCGTGAGGAAGAGTTAAGCCCTGAAGAAATGAGGTCCTTTGCAGGACTTCTTGTCTCGACGAGGATATTCTGCGATTAGGATTCATGAATTATTTGTCCCTTCTGTTGGGATTTTTGTTTATTCCAAGAGTAGTTTTGAATGTTAAGTATTCAACTTCAGTTCTAAGTATACACAAAAAATATCAAAACATTTGGACTTTGCAGCATTGATTATATATACAATTTTTTTTTAAATATGGGACAAGAAATCGCCAGGGCCTGGTGAGATCATCACAGAAATGTTAAAATAAAATAATAGCGATCTATGGAGAGAAATTAATAATTTAATATTGGATGTATGGAAAGAAGAAAAAATGGGTACAAAAAAAAAGAAGAGACAAATTAGTATGCCACAATTATAGAGGCCCTATTAATTACGTATGGTCTCTCGTTTTTATTTTTAATCATCTGGTTTCTCGTTATTTCACAATAAGCAGCATGGGAATGACTCAACTGTTATAAATACACTGATTTGTTGAAACAATTAATGCACGATTTTTACATTTCGGTCCATAACTTGTCACCTATACATCCAATCAATATACCTATAGGCCTATAATCTTCCCCTCAATATTTGGAAAAAAATGCCGCCTCACATGGAGCATTAACTATTACCGTTTCAAAGCCTATAAAGAACACACACATACATTGGTTTTTATATATGTAGATTGGCAGTGCTCCTAAAAAAAAAAAGGTTGACTGAATTCTGATGAGATCCTCTATCTCCAATTGTTTTAAATATATTTCTGGAAGCAGCTATCCGTGGTATTAGGAGTAATCAGGGGGGCTTTATATAATCGCTTGTCACACTTGGCATACGCCGATGACGTAGTCACAGTTTCTATAACCCATACAGCATTATCAGGAACCTTCCAAGAATTCCAAGACATCGATACTCACCTAAGGAGGCAAAATGGAAGGGCTTCTAAATGATACCGACCTAGCCCGATAGTAAGCTGAGTGTAGGGGTAGGTTAATAGCTAGGGGGTCCTTAGTAGTTAGCTAAATACATTTTGACCACTACATTTATTAGTCAGGTAAATGGGAGGTCCTTTAGGTTTTTCTTTTAATTGGAATTTAAACTGAATTAACAAATTTAAAATAGGACTATTGGAAATTCGTATTCAATACTTACTATCCAAAATCCTTCGTAAAATCCTCAATGCTCCTAATTATGTCACAAACTTATCCATAAAGATCTTAATGTTCCATATGTTACAGATTCAGTCCAAACCAGGTACCTATCCTTTCATAGTAAAATCCTCTAGTCACCCAACTTGCTTTACATTCCTGACAACCATCCGATACGTCCAAAAAGAAGATGGCCAAGAGTCCTAATGTAGAACTTTAATTGAAGTGCTACTGGTGGGTAGTTCTTTATATGTTATTGACATGTCATTGTAATCATTACTCTCAAATTTATTTATTATATATAATGTATACAGTTGTAAATAGCTATAAATAGCCATTAAAAAAATGTCAGAAGGCTAAATTATAAGTTATAAATAAATAAGGTAAATCGAATAGAACCAAACGCGTGTCCTTCGCAAGCTAAAGATCGATTCTTGTTATGAGTATCAATAATCGAAATCATACGTCCATCAATTTTATTTCGTTAGAAAAAAAAATTTATAGATGTGTGCGTCTCTGCTTCTATAAGTGCGTGTGTGAGTTTGGTTGTGTTGGTGCGGCTGTTAGAGAAAGAGCGAGGGAGGGGAAGTTATTGTGAATAATCCGGCGCTGGGAGGAAATTAAACGAGAGGAGAGTAGGGGAGAGGAGAAAGGGAAGGTAATGAGGAGGTTATTAGCTTCAACTGGAGCCTTCTATAATTAACCAACAGCGCCATCTATAATTCAAAACTCGGGCTCTGCATTAAGGCAATTATGACGCCAATTTTGCTCCCTACTTCAACTACCATACATCTTCCTTCCACCGCCATCTTCTCTATCCTGGTACAGAACCCTCGGGAAGGGTTAGCCCAAGCCGTTTGTGTTGTTAGCACATGCTTACTTTATCTTTATCTTTATCAATCTATATTATTATATATGGTAAAAGGACAAGCCATTTTTCATTAATCATCATTAACAACGAATAAAACTAAACCAATCTGCACCGAATTTAATTTTAGTAACAATTTTTTTTGTGTAGTCCCGGAGTGGTTTAGCAATAATAAAATCTACTGATTTTCAATCAATAAGGCTGTTGGGGGGGGAGGCTTTTCACTTTTGGAAAAAAACAGTTCCCAACCCCAATGAATGCTGGTAAAAAAAAATTATCTTACAATTAGAAAAATGCCCAAACATTAATTTCAAAGATTGGGAAACCTGTAAAGAATTAATGACATAAAAAACAAACAAAAAAAAACAAGGAAAATTGAAACTGTAAATGAACACCAAAAATTAAAAATATATTTTCTTAAATGAGTGAATATAAATACTTATATACATAAAAACATGTATATGTGTAAACAAGAAATAAACAAATAAAAAAGGTTTCTCCTAATAATAATATTAAAAATCCCATATAGTGATTACAAAAATAAACCAAATTAAAATATATAAAAAAAAAAATTTAAATGTCTCTTTTGCCTTTTTTTTTATATATTGGTTCAAGTTACTGTGAGTGTTACCATAGTTGAGGGTCCCTGGTTAATTGCTTCATCATTCCATGGGCAGGAGTGAATAATAAAACAAACAGCCTGCCGGTGAGTCTTGAAGATGAAGTTGGTGAGATTTGTGCCTAACTGCTTCTTCCAGGGAGGTCTGGCCCAGACTGACCGTTGAGTCTCTTATCTCCCGAGGCGTACGTAAATACGTAACTTGAACCTTAAACACGTAACTTGAACCATAAACACGCTATTTACACTACATATTGTTTATTATAAGTTAAATGCGGTTCCTTCACCATAGGAGATAGAATAATTTAAAAGAAAAAATAAGATATTAAATTATCGGGCTTTAACAAAGGTATTAAAATATCGATAATATGTGGATAACTGAGAAGTTTGAGAATTGGCCAATAGTGGTGGTCTCATTCTACATGAGAGGTTACAAGGGTAAGGTATTTAATAAAGCTTGAAATTGATAACATTCAGTCATATTAAATTAAATTATAACCAAAAAATTATAGTTTCAAAAAACACGCAAACCTAACTAAAAAGCTCAGTGTGGTGAACAATTAGCAGCATTCAGAGCTTTTAGTTCGTGATTTTTTTGCGTTTTTAACATACCATAGTTTATCCAAATTTAACCAACAATTTTTTTTTCTTCACATATCTCAGTAGGAATGAGCTAATATTTACTTTAAAAATCCTATCTTGCATAAAATGTAAAGTCTACAACTTTAATTATGTAACCTTTGTTTTATTGAATTAGTCATTTTTATTTATTATTATAGGCTATTAAAAATGACCAAAACTAACTTTTTAAAGTTGGCAAAATTCTTCGATGTTTGACAATCGATTGTGGGTAAACGTCTAAATAAATGTTTTTTGTAAACGACTGAAATAGGTGCAAAAATGGGGTTTTTTAACCCCAAACATTTTCCCCTTATCAAATGTAGTCACACTTTTGATATTTTATTCTCAGAGCCACCCACCTGGATCATAAACCATAAAACCTAATACTCCACATGTTGCAAGGCAGACCTCCTTTTTGGGGCTATTTCGACTGGACGAAGTAAAAATATTAAAAAAAAGTTGTGCAATTATTGTTTGGTCATTGCTCCTTGAAAAGTGTGCAAATTTTCAAGATAATCGGATAGCTGGAATCGAATGAAAATTACTATGCAAGACTCGGTTACTTACAGGTCAAGTTAATAAAAGCGTATTAAATAACTCAAATTTATTCCAAATGCCTCAAAACTGTATTAATAATTTATTATTCAATCTTAATAGACCATGGTATAGCAATTTTCTTGTAGCTAAGAATCCCTCACACTATTTTTAATTATACAATTCCAATTATATGAACAGCTACATTGAACTTTCATGATAAAACAAACCAATATACGAGGCCTAGAACTAAAAAATCAGCCAAATCAAATTTTCAGTTGTTTTTTTTCTTAAATTGTTTTTCTAGTAGATGGATATTGTATCCATTTTTATAGATATTTAGATGGATTATTTTCATCCAAAAGTAGTTACAGATATAAAACGGCCTTCCTGATCTAGACCTTTATCGATCAGTTGTGAAATATTTTCAAGAATAAAATCAGCTGGAATCTAAATCCCACACATTATATGAGGCTATGAGAGCAAAAGTGGCCTAACCCACAAAATATAAAAAAATTACTAAATTAGATTTTTTTATATTTTGTGGGTTAGGCCACTTTTGCTCTCATAGCCTCATATGTGAAGTTAGAAAACATATACAATTAAATAATATGATATAATATTAGCCTGGCCTATAATGGCGAATGTTTTTGTTCTTTCTTACTATTAAAAAATGTATTCTACTTTTTATTCAACATGCTAAATCAAACTCGTAATGTAAATATATTAGCAGAACTTAGGCTACAGAATCGTAAATAATTATTTCATTAGACTAAAATTCTTTATTATTAGAACAAAGTGCTTAGTCGTAATTCAACATCTTTACCAGATTTTACCAATCTGTCGCTCAGCCGGTTTTATTCTATAGCTTTACATTGTTTTGTTTACACGATTTGTTTCAGCAAAGATGATATTATCAAAAGTAGTGGCGAATGTTGAATCTTAATTTATTTCGTTGATATTCTCTTCAATATATCCCCGCCCAAAATGTGCTACACCTGCCAGCCAATGAAGAGATACAGACAGCACGTGGTACCACTAAGCTAGGAGGAGGAAGGCACGGAGGTGCCGACGAAGGTACATACAGAGGTACCTAATGGTGAGGACAGGGGTAGTTATCTTCTCCAGGTCTGGAGGGACACTTCTGGAGAAATTTATTATGATTTATTGGAGCCGGCGACTTTGAGGCAAACGTGCTCCTAACTACCTGGATTTCTTTTTGGAACGTTTTCCCATCCCATCTCTTGGAAAAGCTTATCCTTTCTAACCTAATTTCTTGATCCTCCTGGGGTGGTTGTTGTAAACTGTTTCGCCTCTTCAGCGGCTCCTTTGATCTCGAGTCAATTTGAATATATTGGAAACTAAATAATATAATTTAAAAAGCCTATAATATTCGATGATGTGCCGACTTCAAAGTTTTACATTTTCGGAATCATAAACGTACTCTTACATGATGGGGGAAGTTAATAAAGTCGTTCAAAGAACTGCCGCTTAATTGCTCCTTTGATGATACATCTGGAAACAGAATTATTAAAATAAATAATAGAAGTAGATTGTTGGGGTATGCATCAATAATAGATACACAGCAATTAAAAAATAAGTTTTAAAAATATATTTATTTCGTTATTCCCCAATACATATTATTAACCCATTACTGTGAAATATATTTATGGGCTTGAAAATAAGGTCAAAACTATGAAAAGTCACCCATATGATTATAAATACTTTTGATTTATGCAATCGTTTGGTAGATATCATTGTTCATTATCCTTATAAATATAAAAATAGATATTTATAAAGTTTCATAGGGACTAGAAAGAACTGCATCCTAGAAAAATATATATCTTAAATTAAAAAAAAAAAAATGCATTGAAAACAATACATTTATTGAACAATTTAGAGATTCTTAATTAATTTTTATGAAGGATTTTTATATGTTTTTTGTTTTGATATTTTTTATTTGTTGTGTAAAGGTTTTATGTTATACTTAAATACATAAACCGTTAAAACAGCAATCCTTAAGGACGAAAAAGCTAATTCTAATTGTGGATGGAGAGAGTGGCCAAGGATGTCTTCGGCCTCGAAAAAACGTCAGATCCTGGCAGATCTGTAAAACAGTGTCCTTATAGCATCTTAAAACAGCAATCCTTAAGGACGAAAAAACTAATTCTAATTGTGGATGGAGAGAGTGGCCAAGGATGTCCTTCGGCCTCAAAAAATCGTCAGATCCTGGCAGATCTGTAAAACAGCCGAAGGATAACTTCCTCCATTGTTGTCCTCCAGGATACTGTTTTACAATATTTAACGGTTTTAAGATGGCGGATTAAAAGGACACTTTTTTTTTTTTTTAATTCCTTCACTAATGAGGATGGGATGAGTTCTAGCCTTCAGTTGCGCAATTGCATGGAAAGACCTTTAGTCCAGTCAATGAAGGATTATAAGGGACCTTTCGGGCCCTTCCAGACCTCCAAAGTATGTTTACTTTCTAACAACCCTCAACATGTTTCCGAAGAAAAACCTTGGATTACAGAAAACGCAATCTACTCCCTATTTCAGGGCTTCATTGCTCGACTAATATGGAACCCACCGCTCTTGGTTTGTCATTACAAGAAAATCTCTAACTCTTGTAAAACGGCGAGGGCAATCGCTGAGGAAACCTTTAGTTAAAAGGAACCTTAGCAAAGTCCAAAGATTGAAGTGCTTAATTAAGCACGTGTGTATTTACTTTCGTACAAATGGTACATATTGGCCTCAACCTCAAGAAATTTTTGAAAATCGTAAAAAATAACAGCGTGCCTATCATTTTGATGGACATACAATGTAAAATTGTTTGCTAATATTGGATTTAAATACGCAATTAAAATATCAAGTTGTTATAATTCTGACTCCTTTTCAAATATTTTAACTTATGCTTCCAGCTGTGTTCAAAAACTAAAATCTATCACAAGTCAAGAAATCATATAAAAGTTTTTCTTATTTACAAGGCTGTGCCTAACATTTTGACGATAAGTGTATTATATCTTATAATTAAATCATTATAATAGGATTTAATAATTATTTAAACTGTGATCTATCACTTGTAAATATTTTAACATTCCAACAATCATCAGAATATCTTCAAACATTTCTATAGGTATTCATTCCCACTATATTATCCACCATAATTTAGTTGATTTTGTTTTTTTATTTATATCCTTATTTCTTTTATTTTGCAAAGACGTTATTTAATGAACAGATTTCCATATTTGTTTTACTCTTGTCAATTTATGTAATATGCATTTAAATTTTAACAAACGATCCTTGTAAATGGGTTATCATATAAGGAAACGTGAAAAGTCTGTTGTTGGTATTGTTTACTTGTTTAGGCCAGTGAATAAGGAGTTTTTTTACAGAAAATCTCGGAAAGGAAGCAATGAAGCTGAATTTTTGCCTATACTTTTGTTTTGGTCTTCTAAATAAGTGGTGAAAAGTCAACGATCTCAGCACGTTAGCATAATTAGATATTATAGGTCAAAGGTCACAAGAATCAGTTTTTTTCAAATATCTCGATTTCTATCCATCGGCCGTCAATCAAAAAAAAAAAAAAAAAAAAAAAAAAAAAAAAAACCTGTACCATGTCAACCCATGAAGGGTTCAGTACTTAGGTAGGCTGTACTGTTTCTAAGCCAACGGTTGTGAAAGGAGTTGATTTGGCCAGAATTCACGCTCAACTGCCAGGTTTTCCCCCCAACTTTTTAGGAGTCTGGGTGTGCCCCAGGAGGGTCTCCCGACCTCGAATTCGATCCACGGCCGAAATAACAGAAAATAAATTTTCTGCCTTCAGTAGGACTCGAACTGGGCCCGGGAGCATGGAAGCTAAGTGCCTTATCCACTGAGCTACCGCGCCTCCAGGCCGTCAATCAAGAGGTTAAAAAACTTGTAGATAATAATATTCTCTATAATTTTGGTTGTTTTCATTTTTTTTTAGGATTAACGGTTTTCGAGATATAGCACGGAGAAGGAGAAGCGGGCACCAGTTCGGACCTACGTTTGCTTCTGGTGCCTTCGACAATTGTTTCTCAGAAATATGTTCAGAAACAAAGTTGTAGAGCATTAAATTTACTTTAATTTGATATATACGTCTCTGGCACTTGAATCAAATGTTTGACAAAAAGTGAGGTAAAAATATTTTTTTTCTATAATTATCGATACTTAATAACGTATATCTCGAACAACGTTGAGAGTTGGACAAATATGTATGGAAACAATTTTATAGGAAATTTAATTAGCTTTAATTTTATTATTTTTCTAGAGTCCACGGTTTTCGAGATATAATCGAAAAACCTAAACATAGGACCTTCTCCTCTTCCCCACCATAAACTGGGGATTCCCATGTCATATGTCCATAATATAAAAAAAATCATGAAGAAATAAATTGGAGGTTATAATTGGTTTAAAAACACAATGTTGCCAGGTTACTAAATGTTTTTACAGCACTCAATAATAACAGAACGAAAAAAACAAAACAATAATAACTAGAGTAAGTGGCGCGACAAAACTAATTAAAAAAAACTATATTAACCATAATTATACTCGTATATACTATAAGTATACTAATGCTAAATTATAATGTTGATATTAACTGATTAAGAACTAAGTTTTAATAATATTATACGAAGGCTTAGGAATCTCGATTATTGCTGTCCACCCAGTCCTTTGTTTGTTTTTGTTTTATGGAATCTACATTTCTTTGTGGTTATTATTCCTAAATATATACACAGTTGTATTAAATGTTTTCATTATAAAATAACGAACAAATATCAGATTGAATACATATATGTATAATTAAATAATATGGTACAATATTAGTATGGCCTATAATGACAGGTGGCCAGTAATTACAGGTGGTGAGATACCTGTCAGAGGTAGTCAGGCGGTACCGGTACAGGTACAAGAGGACTAGAAGTCAGGACAGCTTAGGGACCTTCGGGGCCATAAATATAGATCTGAGGGGCCGCCTGTCATAAAACTAAGTGAACAACTAAGGCAATTTAGGCGAAATTTAGGACAAATTGGGATTCTCTCAGTATGTTCTAACGTACTTTAAAAATTTTGAATATCTATATATATAAAAATGAATGTGTGTGTGTCTGTCTGTTCTCGATAGATTCAAAAACCATACATCCAATCGCCGTGAAAATTTGGGAAGTTATTAACTATATCCCCGGGAAGGTTTTTGTAAATTTTTATTTAAATCAGAGTTGGGGTTCAAGAAATATCCCAAAAATATCAAAATAATATTTATTTTTTTAAAATATTACTTTAGTGCAGGTGTTATTAAACAATTACCAATAAAACATATGTTCTAAATTAATCTATATCTCCTTAGTTTTTTAGGAAGGTTTTAAGAATAAAATTCCGTAAAACGATTTCAAATTCATTTTGATGTTTCAGGTTTATATAGTAGGTATGTTATTAAAATAACATTTAATTAGTAATATTTGTTAAGAGTTTAACCATGAATAAATTGAATAATTAAATTTTTACTCATAGAATTTACTTTTATAAAACAAAACTAACCGCAAAAAATACTGAACCAATCTTTACCAAATCTAAACTACATCATCTTCTTAGTTGAAAGAAGGTTTAGCAATAAGAAAATTTACATATTATCAATTAAATTGTTGCTAAAAAGAGATAAAAATGTGGTACGCAGTAAATTTTGAAAATTGACCGATATGTGGCGAGTGCCATTTAAGAGAGGTTATAGCGGTACAGTGTTATATAGAGCTAGAAATTGATAATAAAATTGGTTTAATTCAAATAAATTGTTATAAAAAAAAAAAGCTATAAATATTTAGTGTGACGTGTGGATACTAGGGATGTTTAATAATCGAACGATAAGTTGTTAGCACCATTCTGCAACAGAGTTTGCAATGGTACAATTATTAAACCCATCTGTGCCAAATTTTAACTACAAAATTTTCATAGTTCTAGGAAGATTTTAAATAGTATAGTTTTCTATAATAATTCTTTAGGTAATAGTCGGCTTACGAGCCACCACCAAGTTTGATCCTTACGCTTCACTTCGAGTTTTAATTTATCGATAGTTCTTTCCTATAACCTCACATGTAAGCAAACCTCTGCAGGTTCAACTTGGATTGTGTTGTTTAGTTTGTTATATTGATATTTAGACTTCTTAAATGTAAATAGGTGAAACAGAAGTTAACAAAATGATTTTCATAAAGGATTAGGTGTTTTATCAATTCATGTTTTCTTATTTCCTCTTATCTAATGTGTAAAAGTGTTACAAAACTTAAGAACATTAATTTGTACATGGATTTGGTGTTTTATATATTTTGATTTGTTGTATCAATTTAAGTGATATAATTTCAGTATACATATTTTTTTGAATGGATTCTTTGTCATCCATAATACTTAATGCCCTAAAGTGAGACAGATTGTATAATTATTTCAATAAAACATATCGATCTAAAAATAAATGTGAGAAAGTATATCATAGGTTTCATATTTTTTTATTTTCACTTCCCCTAAAAATAATATAGCAGAAAATATAGCAGAAATTAACATCCTAACTTTCAACATGGATTCTGTCTTATATTATATAATTCCTTATAACATGGAGAATGGACAATGTGAAAATAATCATAGATTAAGAGGTGTACTGTTGGTAATAACTATTGGTGTAATTTTATAGATTAATGTATTTTTTTTTTTTTAATTTAGAAGCCTGATGATGGATATTTTCTCCGAAAAATGTAGCTACAAATGTTAAACAAATAGGAGTTATGTTAAATAAATTCTTATTGATTCTGCCTTTATATATTTATAATATCTGTGGCACCTGTGCATAGTGGGCTAAGTATATTGAAGAAACAATGCTCAATTGCATTCTTCAATACAAGACTTTTATAGATAAACAAATTATTCTTCGTTAATCAACTATTAGTAAAGTTCTTTAATTATGAGAGCGGGCCAAGTCGCTACGGGGAAAGCTAGTATTTTAATATTTGTTGGATCTATAAAAACAAAAAAGAAAATTTCAAGAATTGATTAGTAACCTGTAGGATAACCCATCCTTTCCAGTGTATATTTTAATGAATTTTGACTGGGCGACATACGGGACGGCAAAAGTGCGGGGGGTAGGGCGGGGGGTCCGGGGGAAAAATTTTCAAAATTAAGTGTCAAATGACGCATTTTTAGGCCGTTTTAACTCTTAATTAACATTGACCGTGAGGTTTTGAATACTGGGAACTCCCTACTTCAATTAATGATCCCAGACCCTTCCTAGAAGAATGTGTTATTTTGAGAGCCTTATTTTGATTACGAGTTTTTATATATTTTAATTTCTTAATGTACTTGTAAGAATATTTTCTTGGGAAACCAAATATTTGTTTTAACTTATCTTTACGAAAAATTAAATACGATAAGGTTTAATTTTATTTTTACTAGAATGAAATATTTTAAGTAAACAATAAATTGCGGAACATATAATGTTTGCTGGAATAACACCTTATTACCTTAATACAAGGTTTCTTGCAAGAAATTGTGCAATTCCAAAAATGTACAATCATACTTGTAGTTTACTTTGACAATTAATTTGGTCCACTCTATGACGTATGAACCCATTTTTAAATTTACACCAGGGGCCTATTTCATAAAGATAGAAGTACAACTCTACAGCTACAATTCCAAAAAACCTTGACTTTTGAGCTCCCATTGGTCGGTTTCAAGGTTTTTTTTTATTGTAGCTGTGGAGTTGAACTTTTAGCTTTATGAAATAGGCCCATGTAAGCTTAAGCTACCTATTTTACATTTTAGTTTAGGCCACATTATAATTTACATTTGGATAGATGGTAAGTAATTGAATTGTAAGAAAACGTAAGCTATTGTATTGAAAGAAACAAACGCCATCTGATTGCTTGTATAATTGCACAATAAATAATACAACACATGCAAAATCTTAAAATTAGTATGTTGCAAAAAAAAAAAATCCTCATATTCTTAAAAAAATATCTTTAATTTCTATATAACGAATAACTAATCTACAAAACTAGTCATAAGATTTCAGATTGAAAATATCAAAAACATTAACATAATCTAGGAAAGAAATGTTTAAGTAAGACATTTACTGATTTGAGTCATTCGCGAAAAACCTTTTCACAAACTCCTCCTGATCTTGATATAACTCTACGTCAGGAAGAGTTTTCTTCTTCACTCTTCCTTCTCAAGAAATTTTGGAACCGCTGGTCTTGGGTCGACATACCAATAACACTGAGAACTATGTGCATACGTGAATTTATAGCTTCACGTGACAAGCAGGTTTGTTTGATCGTTTTTAAATTGGTATGGACTGTTACAGCTCTTTCAGGGCGTGCGCTGTGTGGTCAGAGAAACATACGACTCTACCAACTCTCTAAATACTGTCTTGTGTTCAGACACCTTCAAATAGTGGTACAGTTTTGCTGTAAAAGATGTCCTACTGCAGGATGCAAGGAGTTTATCTGTAGCAAACAGCCCAATTACATCGCCCGTGAACGATGAGACTTTAGGAGGGGAGCTTTCACGTGGTGACATGAAAATCAGCTGATGCGTCGATGGAACCGCCTTCTGCTTGCTATAGTCAGGCATCTTACTCACACATCCCCCCCCCCCCCCCCCGGTTTATACATCGTACTGACACTGACCCGGATTGACCGTGACTTTTTAATCTCATATAAATGAATCCTTTGTGTTGTACTCTTTTAAAAGCAAAATTATTTGCACGAGGCCATTTTTTTATTATTTTGAAAAACTGTATTTAAATCGAAATTTTTGCTCCCGTAAAAATTTACCGGCACCTGCTACGTTCACTGGGCGAAACAAGTGTCGCCCAGTTTATATGTTATATTATGCTATGATCCTTTCTGTCCTAGTTTGAATAGATCAGGATGTTAAGCCACAAGGAGCAAACAATGAAAAAATATGTGCTATCAGAGTGATAAACTATATGTATTTTATTATCGGTCAGATCGTGGAAATGACCATATCAAACAATAACCATTTTACCTAGAAAAATCCAAATATTTTCTGGCCAGTAAAAGAATATTATAAATTGTTGAGCAGTTGGTCAGGAGGCAGTTGAAAATGGAAATACGAGTACTTATAGGTTATAGCAAAATGTAAAAAAATAACTTTTATTAAGTTCTGGGCCAACGTTGTCTCCTCCATGGCTAAACGTCACAAGGTGAAAAATGAAGAGGTAAATATAGGACAATTTTAATAAAAACCACTCACTGATCATTTTAATTTTGCTTTTTGTTCCTTTTCATACTTTATCCAGTTTTCTTCTCCTTTTTTTCTTTTAGTCTTCTATATGCTAACATTGTCTTCACCCTCTTCTGTCCTAATTTGTGCATACCTTAAGCAATTAGTTGGGTACTTCGAAGTAAAGATGAACGTCTAACACTCAAAACTAGGCTTCTAATAAACTAAATATCACAGAAGTAGCAACTAATTCAACAATTCCTAGTAATCCTCAACATGCAAAACTTCAGAGAATCTATAAGTCGAATAGAGGAAGATAAAGAGTGGGCACAAAATTAGATAGTGCTGCATTGGCAATATAGGACTTGTGTTAGTAAGTCTAAAGTAAAAAATAAAATAAATAAATAAAGTTGAATAGAAGAAATTCTATACCTACTGAGGCAGAATTATTCAAGAATCCATTGCTATCCTACACGAACATTTATATTAAATCTATGCTTAGGCGTAATTGAGAACAGAACATGATAAAAAATCAAATAAGTAGGAAACCATTTGCATATTTAGTTAAGTTAAGTTAACATCGTTTAAATATTTTTTCTTAACTAGAAAGTTGCTAGTTAGCAAAAGTGACGAACCATTAATTAGTATGTAGGTGAAAAAATTTGTTGCACATTCGTGACTACAATTAATAGTTATTAGAAGTACCTACGATTAAAATGTAATGTACATCAGTATGTAATCGAACAAGTAATTAACCATATAAATTTATAGTTACATATTTTTAATAATACGAGACAAAGGTTCAGGGATGTCGTTTTGATTATTGTAACTATAAGTTTGTTTATTACTGTGTTTTAACGTATTTTCCCAATTATATAAATTAAGATCGTTTAACTATTACTTTTAACTAGTAGTTGGTACTTGGCAGAATCAGCTACCAACTACTTAGCAGTTGAAAAAACTAGTAGCACATTCTTAACTGCAGTTAGTAGTCACTAATAATGCTTAATACTGAACTGCAATTATAATTATAACTATATATTGTTCAAATATGCTGGATTATACTCAAACAAAAGTCTAAAATTGCTTCCACCACCGAGCCGCCATTTTGTTCATTACTCAGCTACGTAATTAGCAATCAGCTGATTTGAAACATATGGTCGCTGCCCAGTTAGCGTAACCTAACCTATGCTTACGTATTTAATAACCAATATCATACACAAAGAAGCTTAATAGAAAAATATTTTTTGTTTATAATAACGTTTTTCTAAGATGATACAAACGACTAGAACAAAAAGTGATAAAACTGTCGGCAAATGTTCGGTCCGAGCAACACGTGTCAAAAAAACCGTAACATTAAACATGTAGGCAAAACGTGACTTTTCATTCAAATCGATACAGCTCATAACGGTACGGACTAGTGACGAATGTTATAGAAAACATTTTTTCCATTAAATTTCAAATGAGGAAACTGTCGAAAAATTTTCGATACAAGCCACACCGACAGAGCAAGAGCGTGTCAAAATTTTACATTTTTGAGTGTCATAAAAACGTTACACAACAATACTACAGACTCCCAGCCAAAAGATATTTCGTAGGCAAAATATTTGCTGTTCCGAGTGGTATGAATAATATATATGTCAAGGACAGATCGTATCATAAAATAGCCACCCATTTTATCGAGAAAATTAACTTTAAGTAAGTAAAGTAATTAAGTAGGGTAATAGATAAAATATGGAATAAGTATAAAAGTGGTAACTAATGTAAAAGTGGTAAATAATGAATAGATAATAATTGCTAAAATGAAAAATATTAATACACAAAAAACAACCAGAGTAAAAGAACAAAAGAAAATAACGAAATTTTATATTAATAACAAACATATTATTTGAATGAAATTGAAACATTTGATCAAAACGAAGTAAATAAAATAATATGGGAATAATGGAACGTATGAGTAATACAAAGCATATTAAAAATTATAAAAAGTAAAATATATTCCAGATTTAACTAAAAGAATAATAAAAAAATTCAAAACGAAAATTTTCAAATATATATAGCTTTTTTAACACAAATAAAAAAAAAATAATCACACATAATGAAATAGAACACAAAGATAAAAAATATATAATATATAAAATCAACTACTTAAATTGCAATAAACATTACATAGGGGAAACAAAACAAAATTTGTATAAAAGCATTAACCAACATAGATATGGTTGTAAAAAGACCTGTAAAACAAATCATAACACAACAGCACTATTAGACCATGCACAAAATTTAAACCACCTATTTCATTTTGAAAAAGTAGAAATATTACAACATGAAACAAAAACAAGCAATAGAAAAATAAAAGAGGCGATATATATATATATATATATATATATATATATATATATATATATATATATATATATATATATATATATATATATATATATATATATACAGGGTGAGTATCTCTTAGTGTAAAAAAAAAAATTGGGTTAAACTAGATCAAAAATGTAGCTAAATGCCGCAAATCTCACCTTTCTATTCCAATCCGTTGCATATATACGATAAATCGAAGACTTTTTTGAGGAAATCACGTTTTTTTTTTTCCCATAAAAACTGTAATATCTCCATTTTGTCTAAATATTTTTCAAATTTTGGCCACATTTTCAGATTTAGCATTAAATTCCCTATAAGAACAGAGTACACGTAACCTTGAATTTTACAAACTTGGTATCTAAAGAACAGCTTGATCTTCACCTTATTTGGGGAAGTCACAATGTCTTATTTACTTCAACGCTCACCGTTTTTCGTAAAAACTATCCACAAAACGTCAAATCTCACAAAAACTTGCAAATTTAATCAGCTTTCGAATGATATGTTAAACGTAATGATTTTGTTTCAATTTCATGGAGATATTTAATTTTGAAACCGAAAAAACATGGTGTTCTCATTTTGTATACAAATCAGTTACTTGGGTAAATAAAACATTATGACAATCCCTTAATGGAAATGTGCATTTTAAACATAATAAACTCTTCATTGGAATAAAAAGCAAGGGAAAAAATGATTGTTTAATAGAAAATAAAGGAAAACTGTCAATAAAGCGACACTACATCAGAGGATCTCATGTTATTACATTTATTTATTTATTATTATTATTTAGGATTTATTTTATTAGATTTTCAATGTAATGTTTAAAAACCCAGTGATAATGAACATAGACCTTAGTTTTGCCGTTAGCTACTGAATGCAGGTTGTGTCTAAGAATACTACTTTTTGAAGTATGGGCAGATGAGTCTGTTTTTACAGGGGATGGCATTTCTACCAATCCATGTATATCGTTATTATGAATGGTCGAAATGCCTTCCCCTGTAAAAATGAGACTCACCTAGCCATAAATCACATAATAAATAAATAAATGTATTAACATGAGATCCTCTGATGTAGTGTCGCTTTATTGACAGTTTTCCTTTATTTTCTATTAAACAATCATTTTTTCCTTTGCTTTTTATTCCAATGAAGAGTTTATTATGTTTAAAATGCACATTTCCATTAAGGGATTGTCATAATGTTTTATTTACCCAAGTAACTGATTTGTATACAAAATGAGAACACCATGTTTTTTCGGTTTCAAAATTAAATATCTCCATGAAATTGAAACAAAATCATTACGTTTAACATATCATTCGAAAGCTGATTAAATTTGCAAGTTTTTGTGAGATTTGACGTTTTGTGGATAGTTTTTACGAAAAACGGTGAGCGTTGAAGTAAATAAGACATTGTGACTTCCCCAAATAAGGTGAAGATCAAGCTGTTCTTTAGATACCAAGTTTGTAAAATTCAAGGTTACGTGTACTCTGTTCTTATAGGGAATTTAATGCTAAATCTGAAAATGTGGCCAAAATTTGAAAAATATTTAGACAAAATGGAGATATTACAGTTTTTATGGGAAAAAACGTGATTTCCTCAAAAAAGTCTTCGATTTATCGTATATCTGCAACGGATTGGAATAGAAAGGTGAGATTTGCGGCATTTAGCTACATTTTTGATCTAGTTTAACCCAATTTTTTTTTTTATACTAAGAGATACTCACCCTGTATATATATATATATATATATATATATAAAACAATAGATAAAGCAATAAACTATAAAACGGATACTGAGAAAATAGGAACAATTTATGCTAATATAATAGACAAATTAAAAATATAAGATTGGCTAACTTAAAATAAACTATGAACAGAATAAGAAATGGACCCTTGAACCCCAATGAGTTGAAGTATTTTAAATGTAACAGTGCAATGGACTTGGTGGTACACAACAGAAGAATGTTAGGTAAATTATATTATTATTCTTATTGTTAATGGATTGTTAATTTTAAGTAATTCATTTGGTAGTATTGTCATATGAAGGTGAAAGGTGGTACCGAAACATGTAACTATGTAATAAATGTTTTAAGAGGAGTAAAGGTATTTTAAATGAATATGAAATTAAATTTCCTTTTGTGTCCAGTTTTGTTTTTAGTTTACTATATGCTAACATTGTTTCCTCTCTCTTCTGTCCTAATTTGTCTATATCCTTACCGTATCAGTTGGCTATTTCTATACAACTGAAGATAAATGTCATTCGATGAATTAGATTTCTAAAAAACTAAACATCACAGAAGTGGCAACTAATTCACCAATTCCTAATAATCCTCAACAGGAAAAACTCCATAGAATCTATAAGTTGAATAGAGTCAATTCTATAACTACTTGGACAGAATTATTCAAGATTCCATTGATATCCTACAGAAATATTTATATTAAATCTGTACTTACAATTAGACGCAATTGAAAGCAGTACACTATCAATAATCGGATATATAGCTATCTCCATTTTTAGTTATAAGTTAAGATCGTTTGGCTGTTATTTTAACAAGAACTTAGTTGGTACTTGGCAAAATTAACAAGCAAATATTTAGTCGTTGAAAAAAGTAGTTGCACCTTCGTAACTATGATTATTAGTTACCAATAGAATAGAATTAAACCTTCAAAAAATGCTCGATTTTAGACAAACAAAAGTCTAAAATTGCTTCCACCACCAAGCCGCCATTTTGTACAATAATCAGTTACGTAATTAGCAATCAGCTGATTTAAAACATATGGTCGCTGCCCAGTTAGCGTAACCTAACCAACAAGAACAAAAAGTGATAAAACAAGAAAACCTATTTTTAAAAACAATTAGTGGCGTTGACAGTAAAAATAATCTAAACTAAAAAATTAGGTGCACCTTCGTAACGATGATTTTTAGTTATCAATAGAATCTATAATTAAACTACAATGGTGATTTAAACTATATGCTGTTTAAAAATGCTCGATTTTACACAAACAAAAGTCTAAAACGATGGGGCCTCAAACAGCTGAGTTGAATGGATCACAGTTTTATATTTAACCAATTCCAAACGCAAGGCAAACTTGACGCTGTTACTACGTGCGTGGTTCATTCTGTTTGATTGCAACGGTCCTTATCTTATCGTTTTTACTGGAATTTAAGGTGCCTTTCACAATGTAGCAACCAGATATGTCTTTCGAAAGTTTTTTGCACAATAATAATTTTAAATTTCTGTTTGCCTTTTTTAAAATATTGTGTATTCTGTTTTATCTGGGTTCACATGAATGCTTATGTCAGCTCCTCAGGTATTTTCTGATTGCTTCAAGGCCTTGCTAGCGTTCAAGCCTATCATGTTAAATAACCTTAGACCCCTTTTATTCCCCGATCATGTTCCCGGTGACCACTGATGAAGACATACCCCTTGAGAAGGACCGTGGGAAGTTTAGTAGGCTACCTGGTAGTAGTTAGCAGTTAGAGGGTTAGGGGGTGGTGATATATCACTCCTGCTGCTATTTACTGTTTACTTGGAACGACTGCTTTACGACTGCTACCGTTTTATGATGGCTCTTCCCGAAGCTACTGTAGTCAGCACTACAGTACTCATTTGACACGCCTCCGCAAACAGTGTCCGCCCCTGTCCAAACAGCAAGAAGCATAGCGTCGCTTCTCTTCAAAGAGACTCTCTGCAATCTAAACAGAGTAATTCTATTTTACCTGAACGGGTCTGTAAAAAGTTCTATTGAAAATGTGTTACTGTTGTAGGATGTTCAAAGTTCAAAGAAATGTTGAAGTTTTCTGACCAAATAGTAAACACATAAATAACAACAAGTAACATGCAAAGTTCGAATAAAGCTAATTTAAGATTTGCAGGCATTTCGTTTTATAATAACTATCGTTGATAAAATCATAGCTATTCTGCACTTGTCTTCAAGTTGGAAAACATAATAAGCTATTTGTGACAAGCTGCCTCTAATGTGGACTCCAGGGCGCAAGGAACCACTGGTGATAGAATTGCGGGATTCCTGGAAAAGAAAATATCAGAAAACTAATATACCAGAACAAAAATATGCCAACAATCCAGCATCTGATTAAGCTGGATTGTTGGAATATTGTTGATAAAATATGAAAAAATGAGAGAAACTGAATTATAAAAAGGTTTTGTTATTTGGTTCCTCACGAGTTGTTGTCCACTGTAAATTCAGTTCAAAACATGAAATTAGTGAATGAGTTCACCCAACATTTAGAGGAAGAAACAAAGTTGTAAATATTTAGTGTTTCTTCAATTTTTTTTTTTAATTCGGAATTTTTAGCAATTTTTATTTTTAGCAAAATAAGAAATTTTGTTTTATAAAACATCCGGGATTTCTTAAATGAACTATTACTATGATAGATAAAAATTAAAGAAATTAAAAACGTAATGATTCAACCAGGCCCATCCCAAATGTGTTGGCACTCCGTAAGATAAAACCTGAAGTACTTGAAGAATCGATTTGTGGATCTTCTATTGCTTCTTCTTTTAATAAAATAGTAGGCGGTTAATGAATGTTTGTGAGTTTTTAGAACTGAATATGAATGGCTAACATTTGAAACTAGCCATTAAAAAAAAAAAAACCATAGGAGTGACTAAAAATTCATCTATTTCTGATCTTCTTGATCGTTCTATACCATGGTGAGTACTTCAACTGATGCCAAATCATTTTCCTTTAGAATCCTCTGCCTCTTAAAGAAAATCAAATCTAAGAATATATTAATTAGTTAAAGATTCCATCTGATAAGATCTCATTTTTACGGACTATAAAATTGAATTCGAACTAAACTTAAAACAGAATATTTCTGTAAGATCTGTAGAGGTTTGAACATATTTACAAAAGATTTATATAAATCGAAGCATGAGAGCTTTTGCCCAACCTTCACCATATTATGAGAAACACGAATCAGAAGTAATATCTCAATCACCATATCGCCACCTTAAGCAACCACATACCATAAGTAATTTTTACCAACTTTACATGAGTCACATAAAACCTATTTATTTATATTATTATTGTCAACCAAATAAAGCAAAAATGGATTTTATATGAGTTTTAATTTCTATGAGAAAAAATGAGTAACTCACAAGTGCTTCCATTTTGGCGGTGTATCACATTGAAATAAATTGAGTTGTAGCATGTGGACAAACGATTCCACTTAATATTTGTAACTAAACTCGATTTAGCAGTGTTTGTTGCCTTTGGTTTTTTTTTTTTTTTTTCAAAATCTGTCCTCGGAAATGGATCCAGCGCGAAATTTTACGTAAAGGATAAGGTCTAACTAATGAAAGCCAAAAACTAACTTAAAGCATGTGGTTGCGTTTGAAAGGTATCGATTTCCTCTTTCCAAACATATTGGAACATTCTTTTCCAGCTATATATCCTGATATCCTGGAGATCAGCAAAGGCTGGAGGAGATCTAATAATAGGAGTGCATCTTATAGAGAAACATTTCTATACCTCGGGCATCTCTGGAAGAAGAAGAAATGAGGCACTGTACGCGCTATCTTCAAGTTTAAGGACTGTCAGCCTGGAAATCAAGAGGAAACTATGGTGAGCACTGTAAACCTATGGTTGTAGACGTGGATAATAGACAAGAAGACTAGACAAAAGTTGAGAGTAACAGACAGAGGTATGGAGCGATATCTCCTCGGAATATGAAGACGAGATCGAAAATCAAATAAGTGGATTAGATCAAGGACTGTTCTCCCAGATATTATGGAAAAAGTGCATCTAAGAAACTGGAACTGGACCGACATGTCATCAGGATGAATGCTACAACATGGGCCAGGCAGCTTATGGATTGATATCCTAGAAGCACGCAAGGAAGCGAGGACGTCCACCAACAGACTGTGACAAGGTGATGAAGAAGAGCTGCGGAGGGGAAGGTCTGGAAGAGAGTAGCAATGGATAGGGAAGAGTGGATTGTGGATGGGCCAGCTAAATTATATTATTTAGTCTGGTTACAAAAGTAATAGCAACAATCGAACTTAAAGCCTCAACTGAAAGTTGATTTTGTCCATACTTAAATATATATAGAAAAAATAGAAAGCTTTTGTTTATTTTATTATATTTTATGAACAAATAAAGGTTATTATTTTTTTTTTCTCTCTTATTCTCGGTTTTCACCGGATAAATAGCACCAACCCGGATCGAAATCAAGGGTTAGGCACGGAATTTATTTATTTTTTCATGTTTAAAAATTTTCTGATGATACTGGCTGTTCCCAGATGAACTGCCTTCTGTGAATCTTGTAGAATTTTATTTGTAAGAACCAATTCTTTAGTTGAGTTGAACGTAATCTCCGGGATCAAGCCATTACTAGAAATGATAACTGGAAACACCCTCACATTTTCAAGACGGTACAGGTGTTTCAGCTCTTCGCCAAGATCCAAATATTTCTCATTTTCCCAGCAGCCGTGCGATGAACATTATCACCGTTGGCACTCCTATTTCGATTATAGCTGCTGATTTATTTTCTTTGTTAATAAGTACAATATCGGGTCTGTTGTGATTGGCCACAGCTTAGTGAGCTGTTTTAGTAAAGCTGTTATTCCTCAGCAAATATTCTTTACCTGCCAGAGCCTGACAGCCAGAGGATATATCGAGGATCGATTCCGCTGCAGCTTTGCACAACCGGCATAGTTCATTAATGTGTTCGCCACATATTCGAAAAATCACCTGGTTTCTGGATCGCTAATAGGAATCCTTCAGTCCCTGGAAATAGGGTGCCCTTACGCACCCACATAAGAGAAGCATCAACGTCAGTTCCAGTGGTTGTAATGGAGTGGTAGAACCTTCCATGTAATTCTTTAGTTTATCAAGAATCTAGAAGATTTTCTTGGGTTGGTGCAAGAGGATTTTCTGTTGATGCCAAATTCAAAGCAGTAAACTTCTTATTTAATTCTACAATGGTGGAGGCAACTCTGGAAACCTCAGATTTGAAGTAATCGCGGAGATGTTCTTTTTGCTCACGGCATGCCTTAAAAATACTGGTTAGGCCTCGATCTCCAATTTTTCTGGGAAGATACAATCTCACCACGGAGGATTTAGAATGGCGTTTTCGGGCATTTACCGTCTGAACTCGAAGGTATCGGTCCATTGATTCTAACTCCGTAGCAGACCAATTAACAATCCCAAAAGAGTAAGCCAACTAAAGGATAACCCAAGTGTTCAAACTTTTTATCAAATTCTTTCCAGAAAAAAGTGTCCTGGTTTTGAAAAAAGTGGGTGAGTTTTGAACGCTTTTTAAACACATCTTCGAATTGTCTCTTCACATCCTTCTTTAACTCCAGAAGTTGATAAAAAAAAAGTGCTTATAAAGATTGTTATTATTATATCCTGGAGAAATATCAGCTCAAAGTCGAATTCATCATCATTTTTAGGAGGAATACATATTTAAAGGAAAATATTTAACCAATAGCCATCATTGTCTTATCTAGATCTATCTAGAGAAGATATTGATTACAGTATCAGATAAGATGGACTGGGATAGAGGCTGACAGGAGAGAGGAGAGGAGAGGAGAGAGCTATAAGACAGGAAGGGAAGGGTTAGAGTGGATGATAAGATGATGGATGAGGATGAGGATGATAGGAGGGGGTACCAGTACTAGTACTAGTACTGCTGGGGGGGGGCTGCTAATATGTCCCCGGGGCCTTCAACATCTGCCTCTGATTGAATTTAAATTGTTGTTCCCTTCTCCCTTCCAGTCCCGGGGGCCAAAAAACTTCTCGCCACTGCCCCCTAGATTTATAGCTTACCCCCTCCCCCCTCTTTAACATTTAGATGGCACTGGATCCATACAGCATTAACTGCCGCTTATCGCTCCCATTAACTTCTTCATCATATTGCCGTATTGCCATATTATCATATCTCATATGGCAGTGTGTACTGTCTAGTAAATATTGTGACAAGGCCTGAAGCCAAACTATATACCAACAGTTTTCAATTAACTAACTGCTTCTACCGCTTAACTATTTATATTATTTATATCTCAAAACATATATAATTTCACCTGAGGTACACCATAATGGTACCGAAGGATCAATTACGATTGATGAATTAGTGGCCATTTCTATTGGCATTAGTTTATTAGAATACTAATATCGAATGCTGAACATTCATCTTCACTTCTTTAAACATTCAAAAATTGCATAGATTACATATATTAAAGTTTCTTGTCTTACAATATTAAAAACGTTAATACGTATAATATATGTAAAAAAGTGCTGTTTTGAAAATGTTGTATGTTTTAGAACATATGATTTGAAATTCGAAACTAGTTTTCAAATAAAACAATTCCAATATAAGGGACAATTAACTCATCAATCCTAATCGTATATAATTTGTTTAATATTAATTATATAATGATAAAAAAGATTTTTTTTCCCCTTAAAATACATAAAGTTATGTTAAGCTTTGACTGTTGTACCACTAGAGTATGATTTTCAAATTTAAACTATCCAAATGTTGCAAATATTCCGCTGATCCCTGTTGAACAGATCCGCTACCGAGGACTCCAACTGGACAAACGTTTAACTTGGAATCCACATAAAAGACTAAAACGTCAGGAAATTGCTCATCGTTTTCGACTTCTTTAACATTTACTAGACAAGCATTCAAAACTTCCGATTTTCTACAAAAGACTCATTTACATGACAGTTATCAGACCTATTTGGACATTTGGAATTGAGCTTTGGGGCTCCACCAAACCATCAAACTCATCTCGTATCCAATCTTTGCAATCCAAAATCCTTCCTTAATGCTCCCTACTATGTGACAAATAAACTTACCTATAAAGACCTCAATGTTCCATATGTTGATGATTTAGCCCAAACCAGATACCTATCCTTTCATCGTAAACTCCACAACCATTCAAATTCACTATTCTCTCAACTTGCTTCCCATTCTATTCCTGACAAACCTCCGAGGCGTCTGAAAAGATGGCCTGGGGACCTTCTCAAATAGAACTTAGTGCTACCCCTGGGTAGTTGCTTCACAAGCAATTGTCATTTTATTATTTTTATTATCACATTTACTGGATGTATGTTTGTATGTACAGCTGTAAATTTCAATAAATATATATAAAAAAAATCATCCATTTTTTATTATAATCGTCACAAACAAACTTATCCACAAAGATCTTAATATGCCTTACCTTTCTGACTTAGCTCAAACCAGATATCTATAGCAAACTCCACAATCATCCAAACCCATTAGTATCCCAACTTGCTATTCATTCCATTCGAGATAACCCGCTGAGGCGGCTGAAAAGCCCCGGGACCATCTAATATTCAGAGTTGGGCAAAACTTAATCCTAGCTAAAAAATAATCAAAATTTAATCATAGCTATTTGACAACTGAATTCCTGGAATCAATCAGCTACTTTAACAATGATTAAATCTTTCAATCATATAATCATTAGTTCAATCAACTAGGATTGAAAAATTTAATCATGAATACATTAGTTGATTGATTTAGTTGTCAAATAGCTATGATTAAATTATGCCCAACTCTGCTAATATAGTATTCATTATATAGAACCTTTATATATGCCACCAATGGGTGGTATCTTTTAAAACCAATGACGTATCATTTTTAGCATTATCATCACATTTACTTGATATATCATATTTCATATTGTATATAATTGTAGGTAAATAAATAGATTAAAAAAAAAAATTATCCACTTACCTCAATCTCTGTACTCAGTTCATGGAGAACACTCCAATCGTTCCTTTTAAGTTCACTAGGCTACTGAGTTTTTGAATTGCAGTTCAATTGAGGAAGGTGTTCCTCAAGGTGCGTTCTGGGTCAAGTCCTCATTATCCTCTATACCTCAGATATATTCCTATAACAACTACAACAAAAAGCAGATCAAAATGTAAGGACATTCCTGAACAAAATACTATGATCCTGTCTATTTAAATGGTATTCGACTGCACACAGCTGACGCTATACGTTTCCTTCGCTTCTTCTAAGGTAACATACTTACATGGAACGGACGCACTAAATTCAAAAGGAAAGACAACTAAAGAGGACATCTCCATTGACAAACAACTTTTCATCTAAAAACCGCCATAAAGCCAATCTGTATCTATTGAATCGAACAGGAAAACAATTGAATATCAAACCTATTAAATTCTTTGAATACAGACCAAACTACTGTAAATGCTCCGTTCTATTGCCTCTAATAAAACTCCCTCCAAAATCCTGAACCTGAAACCCCACACATTTCTATCAAAACATTTCCAATCATCCAAACCGCCGTGCTTGGACATTATCCCATCCCATACATCCTTATAACCCTCCTCCCAGATTAAAACCTTTAAAAATATATTTAGGAAATAGCCCAATCAGGTCCTGGCTGCCTGCGGATATATCGCTCTCAGCGACACAGAGATGAGAAGGAGGGTTCGGTAATCGCTCAATAATTTGGTAGCAAATACCTTTAAGTTTTCTTTATGAGTAGAAAGTTTTTTGTTTTTGTTTATATGGAAACAAAAATGGGACTATTGGAAATGTTTATTTGTTAATTTGAAATAGGTTTTGGATGCGCTTACACCAATTTCCTTATTCCTAATGATCCTTAAATATTCAATTTTACTTTAAATTACTTTTGAAATTCAAACTTTTTTTGGCACAACTTATAATTTATTTATTAAGCTTGCTACTACATGTTTTGGAAGTTTATATTTCTCAGCTTGTTCGTCATTGGAGTTTCGAACCACATGATTTCCCACTTAGTTTTTACTTTTCTCTTCAAAAGCGCTTTAATATCATTTGGTTCATATATTTTTAGTGGTGCGGTATTCATCACAGAAGCTTCTTCGTAGGTCTACTGAGAAATGTTCAACTTTTGTTTACTTTATGGTTTACAATTATCAACTGAAACTTATTAAATCAGTGATTATATTAAACTATATTAATAATTCCTATCTCTTATGTTTTGTAACGAAAATATTAATTTTTTTATTTAATTATTTTAAATTTTATTTTAGTTTATTCTTTTATATATTAAATTTTTTGCTTTAATTTTAGTTATCTTTTTTTAGCCCTCAAACATTGACAGCAACATACGCTGATGACACAGCAATATTAACTAGACATGAAGACCCCACAATTGCATCATTAACTCTTCAACACCACTTAGCAATACTACAAGACTGGTTCAAACAATGGAAAATAAAACTAAACTACACCAAATCACAGCACATAACCTTTACACTCAGACAAGACTCTTGTCCACCTGCCTTCATCGACAATCAACTCATATCACAAACAAACGAAATTCATTACTTAGGACTTACATTTGATAGAAGAATGACCTGGGGCCCACACGTAAAACAAAAACGTCTCAGTCTAACCAAGAGATTAAAACTTCTGTATCCAATGCTTCATAAACGGTCGACATTAAAACTCCGACAACGACTGAATACATACACATACTTACTTAAACCCATATGGACATACGCCACACAAATATATGGGACTGCAAAAAATACACACCTTAAAAAAATACAAATATTCCAATCAAAATTACTCAGACTAATCACGAAATCACCTTGGTTCGTTTCAAACCACACACTTCACACTGATTTAGAAATACCCCCAGTAAAGGAAAATATACTTGACCTTTATAGACGATTTCATGACAGACTTCATGGACATAACAACATACTCATTAATGACATGCCACGACTGACATACCTGGAAATACTCTCAGAAGGCTTAAAAGAAGCTGGATGAGAGATTTGCTCAAATAAATCTCTTTAACCCATGCCAGGAGGAGGTACTGTTGAGTGCTAGTCTCCCACACACCATACAAGGCCTGTAATGTATTTAATTCCATCACATTCACTGATTGTTACTCCAATAACAGGTGTGAATTCAAATCTGAAAGAGAAAAAAAAAAAAAAAAAAAAAAAAAAATTATCTTTTTAATTTGTTTATTAAATTTACGTAGTTGGTTCCTATTTTTAGTAAGCTTTAACTAACTTGACCTGTATGTAACGGAATCTTGCTTCGTAATTTTCACCAATTTCCAGGAACCTGATTAACTTTAAAATTTCCACACGTTTCAAGTTGACCAATGACAATAAAATGATTGAACAACTTTATTTTAATATTCTTACGTAGTCCAGTCGAAATACCCCAAAAAGGGGGTCTGCTTTGCAACATGTGCAGTAGTAGGTTTTAAGATTCAGTATGTGTAGTAGATGGGTCCTCAGAATATAATATCAAAAATGTGACTACATTTGATAAGGGGAATATTTTGGGGGGGAACCCAACTTTTTTCAAATTTTTGCAAAAAACATATACGATCATTGCTTTATATATATTTAAATAATTAAATTTTGCGTTTAAAGAAATCTCTTAAGCTGAATTTGATTCAGACGTTTTACCACAATCGATTTTCAAAGATCGACAAATTTTGCCAACAAAAATGGCTAATCTAACTAAAACATTTTCTTCTTTTTAGTTAAGTTTGCTATTAAAGAGTAATTTTTTTTTTTTTATAATTTATTATATATGGGTTTTATAATAGACCGCTTTATATATGGGTTTTTTTATGTATATTGCCTCTAATGATTTTCTATTATATGTTCATGATTTTAAATTATGGTGTTTCGAAATCAAATTCATGTCTTAATTGTTAAGCGTGTTCACATACTGCAGTTTTTTTTTATTATTAATTCTATTACAATTATATTTATGTTGAATTTATTCTTTTTATTAAATTTTTCTTTGTTTTACCTATTACTTATATTACTTTTGAAATTCATTCAGGCTCTCTTTCGTCCTCCATTGGGCTTTGAGAACAGTGAGGCAGCGAGGAAAGCAGTGATAGGATATGACGGGTGAAAACTGGCGTCACCTTTTAACGGGCCTTTCATCGAAGATAAGAACAATCGATTATATTGAAGGATCCGACATCGATAATTTAGATAGATATAACTAGCTACCTGGAAGATAAATAACTGAGGCCTGCCTTGTTGAGCTGAGCTGAGATAAGAGAAGGCACAAACCTGAAGAGGACAATAGGTTATCTTCACACCTTTGGATTATTTCATAGATTAGATAACATTGATCATTGAGGCTTATAGCAAATATTTTTTGAATTTTAAAGTATTCGTCTTATAAAATAAAAAACATTCTTTTTCGGTACTTTCTAGAATGTACCTCACCGTTTTTTTTTTCAAATTTTTATTTGGTGAATCTGCTACGATGAAAAAAAAGGTACATCATTTTTCGTAGAGCCCAATGGGACCCGGAGCTGAGAAAAAATATTGTTGAAACTAATAGTAAACCTCTAGTTTTAATTTCCCTTTTCAGAAATTTAAAATAGAAAACACTTTTTAGTGATGTAGATTGTTGAAGTAGGCAGTCATAGATACACATCAAATCAGATTATATTTTAATTCACTAATTAACTTTTAATTAACTATCACTCATTTTAATTTATTTTCAATTTAATTGTTAATTCAATAGTCGTTATATGGCCTTTAAGTACTAACTCATTGACTTCTCATTGTCTCAACAACTTTGTATCTACTCATTTTTTATGTTTGCCAATTATTTTGTTGAATTTACTCATTAACTTTTAAGTAACTATCACTCGTTTTAATTTCTTCTCATTTAAACCTTAATTCAATAGTCTTTATGTATTGTCTTCTTTACTTTTAGATATTGCCTTTATGTTATTGTCTTCTTTACCTTTAGATATTGCCTTTATGTATTGTCTTCTTTACCTTTAGATATTGCCTTTATGTTATTGTCTTTACTCTTATACATTTATTCTTTTGATACTTTTGTTTTTTATAAATTCTCTACAATTTAGTCATACCTTTTTGCTTGTTTTCTTTTCTTCTAGCCCTGATAAGGCTTGCAATGCAAGTCGAAACGTCGCACAGTGGGACGAATGGCCTATCTAGCAGGAAAAAAGTCATTATGGAAATTAATGAAACTATTGTGATAGGTGTATAGTTAAGTAGTTTATGGAACGTTATCAAAGGTTCTTTCGTTTTTTGGAGGTGGATTTCAAGGTAAAAAGAACGATCAAAGTAGTAGCTAACTCCACAGGTCAAATTTTGTTAAAACTATTGATTCTTTCAATCTAAATTTGTGTATCATCCTATTGATATTTTTTCATTATTCTTTTATAATTAGTGAATATAGACGATCGTTATACCAGGAAGCCATGCTCAAAATAAGTTTTTTATAATTTCACCTATAATATAATTTTTTTAAAAGTGCCGTAAACTAAAGCATTTTTTAAACTAAAAAGATCTATTACTAAAAAGTACCCCAAAGTACCTCTCTGAAATTTAGGGTACAGGTGCCTTAGAAGGTATATGAAATAATCATGAAACATTTAGCTGCTTTTATCTGCTTTCTTGTATGAAAACGAATTTTGATTATTCACGAAGTGAGTTATTTCGTATTTGGCAAAACTGTAAAGGCATGGATTTTATACTTAGAGGATATTATACCAACATCTTTAGCTGCACTGAAGAGATATTTAAAATTGGTAGTTACGAAAATTAAAATGAAATAATAAGAGGCTGGAAAACCGCGGAAAGTTCTTAGGAGATTGAGAAAATCGCTTTTATAAGAAAAAATCATTTTACGTACGTTTATAAAGTTACAATACACACAAATACATAAGAATATATGTATAATATATGCATGTGTTTACTGTATGATTTAGTTATTTAAAAATCAGTTATGTTACTTTGTTTTTTACTTAGGAGCAAAAATGTGTAATCGAAATTAATGAAACTGTTTAATAGGTATAAACGGAAGATGTTTATAGAGCAGTATTAGAGTTTTTTTGGATTTAGCTGTGGGATTGTTAAGTAAAAACAAGGATGTAAGTAGTATCTGACTCGACAGGTCACATTTAGTTAAAATTATTGAATCTTTCAATTGAACACTGTATAATCTTGTTGATATTTTTTCATAGTTAGTTTATAGCAAAAACCAAGAAAAAATAAGAAAACATTACCCATTACAGACATTATCGCAGCAAACCTTTTTAAAAGTCCAGATAGTAATTATTTCTGCACCTCATACACCGATGATTCTTGTGGGGAAGATGTACACTCTTCAGATGATGACAACATGGAGTGATAGTGAATATAGCACGAATATGTCAACTGCAATGTCAAATGTTTTCAGATTTAAGGTTTACAAAAAACAGTTATATTGTAAGTAAGTAAATCGAATAATCAGACTCGCTAGATCGTTACGTCGGTATTTAAAACTTCAATTAATTTGATCCTCCTCCTGTCAGTCCTTAGAGTTTTTTTTGTTTTTTCCGTTTAGGAGCTGTATTGCAGATAAATTAAGTGAAAAAATGTCAAAATATAATAAAAGCACATTTGTGGCTATTACCGTTTTTTTGGTTTGAAAGAAAAAAGTCCTGTTTGCTTAAAAATATTTTCAATTAAGTACATCTCATTAAGTGAACTGTCTTTAAAATTGCTTTAACAGAAATCATGATGGCGGATATTCAATCAACAAACACAAAAAAACTAATGTTCAAATTATCATCTTATCCATGATTATGTAGTGTAGAAGGGTCCATATAATTAGGGTTCCTCAATTATTTACCGCTCCTATTGAATTATATTATTTGAAAACTAGTTTCCAATGTTAATCATTCAGTTCTAAAAATATTATAAAAAAAATTCAAAATATCAGTGAATCTTTGAATGTTCATGGATACATTTGATTTATGTTTTAAGCTTTCGTTGAGCAACGATTCATTTCCGGATAAGGTTATGTTACTAAGTTTGAGAACACGTTGAAAAACTTTTTGGATAATTCATGCAATCAGATTAAATTATTGTTGATAGTCCGTAACTTCTCGAGTTACTTTTCTTAAGTTTTCTGTTTTGGTCACGAGATATAATTCGCTTATCAAGAGAATCTAACTCAAATAAGAGAAAAACAAATAGCTAATCTGCTATAAAGGATATAAAAGTATAATTATGTAGCGTCCCTAACTGACCAGTGATCACCAATCATTGATTTCTAGTCTTAGCCATTGTCGCCATGCACGCTCTGGTTTGGACTCTTTCACTTCTTTTTTTTTTTTCAAATATCTGGGAGTGAGGTCTTCTCTGGAGCATGTACCTATACTTAAGGCAAATGTTTATCTGGCAATAGATGTTTTGAAATCCATTATATGCTCTTAGAACTGATGATTAATTCAACAACCCTCGTGGAAATATTATCTTACAACTGAAGGTCAAACATTTTTACGGTATGAACCTAAACTTAATTTTGAGCTCTGTATCTTTTCAACAGCTCATTCTACTTTTTGGTATTATTTGAAATTTAAATGACAAATTAGTGTCGCTAAATTATCAATTACTCAAAGTTTAATGTTTTGGAGAAAATTTGAAATTAAATCAATTTTATTTATTGCCCAATATTTTGTACAAACAAATTAATTAATGAACACATGGTTCATTTGTGATTTGCATAATCACTACCATAATAGGTGTACACATCAATGATCACGTATCAGCTGATTTTTTTTTATTCAAATTACAGTTGAGAGTATTTTTTTTTTTCGTGATTCAGTCCATTGAATTTTACACATTAGATACGATTTTATACTTTAGCAAAAGTTTATTATGAAATATGTTTTGCTCAAAACTACTATCAGATTTGTTTTTGGTTTTTGGTACTATCACCCACCTGTGACTATTTCTTTTATGTCATACAAGTGACAAATAATTCTTAAATATCATGTATACCTCATGGATTTATTTATTATTTCTGTACATTATATCATTCTTAGGGGACATCGTCCCAGAATAAAGTTTATTTTCTATTCTATTCTATACCTGAACTAATTCAAATGTCTACGTTTTTTTAAGCCAAACATTCTTTTAACGAGAAATTAATTCCATTTTAATATATACAGATATTTGCAACTGGAGTATATTTATTTACAAACTATGAGAAGTATTCTATATACACACACAGATCATGCATTTGTACATACTGTGTGTAAATTTTGAATTTTAGTTGAAGAGGGATTTACAAAAAAACACATAAATATAGTTAGAATTGATGAATTAATTGCCACTTCTTTTGAGATTACATATTCTATTAGAAAATTAGTTTCGAATGCTAAACATTAATCTTCAGTTCTAAAAGACACAATTTTTTTTATTTTCAACACATCAGTACTACCAAAATTTTGTATATTTTAGAACTGAAGATAAATATTTAGCATTCGAAACTAGTTTTCTAATGAAATAATCTCAATAGAAGTGGCAATTAATTCATCAATCCTAATTGTATTGATCCTTCTATGGTATACATCAAATGATAAATATAGTTGTCAAGATTGTAATAAGTATCATTGTTTTCTACAAAATTGTCGTTTTTAACCATAAAAATTATTTTCTTTTTTTTTTAAAAGCATTTTATTGCGAATCATGGAGAACTAACACGTTATGTAGAGTTATTTTTCAAACAATTCATAAAGCAAACATACTCTGGTGATAAAGGAGCCAATAAACCAAGCTGACCGTAAAATATAACTGCCTTCTTTAATAGTAATTATATCCTTAATTTTATCATTATTACTATTTTTTTGTAAAAACTAAAAACAAAAACAAAACATTAGCTTAGCCTTCTCTTCACCTCATTATAACCCCGTCACCATGGTAACCTACTATAATTACAGATGGTAGTGTTTCCATGGTTACAGATTTCGAATATTCACTCGGTACAATTACAATTTTCTGTCTATTTGTTTGTAAATTACTTATGTTTTTATTATTATCGAATTTAATTACTTTTGGGTATTATAGGTCTCCCGCGTTTATTGTGACTTACCGCACATTTAGGGTTGATTAGTTTTGAATAAATGTTTTTTATCTTGTTAGAACGTATTAGAAACTATTTAGATTAGTATTAAATTCTATAATTAGTGTAAATATTAGAATACACAGTTGTTACTTATCGATATTGATGTTTGGGGAAGCGTGTAATAAATATCTGTAAGGCAGTGCCTTCAAGGAAAGGAATATTGTTGGGGTCTCAGAGGAAGGAAGGTTGTTATGTTGTAAATCATCAAGATGGCGGCGCGGCGCTGCCTTTCATCTTCCTCAGGGTACCATTACTGCACCTCCACGGCTATATGGCTACTGTATATTATTTCATAAAGGTCTGTACTCAGCCTTGGGCCTTTTTGTACCCTATTTCCAATATGTGTTCAGGTTTATGTTGTATAGCAATATGATGAGGACCAGTAGCACAAAGCAGAGCAGGTCCTGCTATCGATAGTTCCTATTGAATGCTATCGATATTAAATGCCTACAGCGATAGTATAGCGCGTATTTAATCAAATATCTTTAAAATTAGTTGAGGATTATATTCGGAACCTCAACAGAATCTCAAGATATGAAATTATGTATATTATGACCAGGCATATTGCTAGAATACTAAACAAGTATCGATGTCCTAGTAGTTGGTACAGTACAATATATATACATATGGATAAATTTCTTGACTGGTACTGTAAATGTTTAGTAAGGTTCTTGAGGTTCAGTCAATAAATAAATAATAATAAATGTATATAATTTAGTCTCTATTCTGTAATTATACATATTTTTATTATTCTAACACATGTTGTTATATACTTGTATTGTAGCTAACTTAAGGTTTTGAAATAACTTGTATAACTTATATATGTAATTTTATTGTAACCTGTTTTTTCACTGTAGGGTATAAAATTATGAGAACAATATAGCCTCGAAACGTCGTCAAAATAGTTGTTTTTTTATTTTATGACTGAACCTCAAGAACCTTACTAGACATACATATATATAGTTCCAGTTTACAATTAATCCCACATAATATAATACATATTATGTTATGAAGATGGAAGCACTGTTCCACCCCTCCACGCGCCCCAATACCTTTTCATCAATTGTTACCTTGTTTTAATTTTTTTCGATAATTTAGCCGCAACTTTTCCAGGTCACATTCCCTGGTTGTCATTTTATATTTTATAACATTGACAGAAATGAATAAAGAATAAAATATTTTTCATAGGTTATTCTCTTTCATTTAAACAAAAACTTAAAATTGTGTTCAAATTAATAGAAATTTTTGTTATACCTTCTAATATTAAAATGATAAATAAGAAAATAATTAACTGGAAATAAGAAAATATAAAACTCTACATCAATGCTGAATCAATATTATACTAAATAAGAATTAACATAAAACTAAATCATAAGTAAGGTTAACTCATGATAAACTTTACACACGCTAGGTAAGTGGAAATAACAAACTATAAATATATCAAAAAAATTCCTTGTTGAAAATTATGTTGTTAATTGGGAAGTGGAAATAAGAAAATAAAGAAACTTATAAAAGTCTTTCTCAAATTTTTTTAAAGATCGATGTTTTTTATTGAATTAATATTACCATCTTTCTCATCTTATAGCAATAAGTGATATAGATGACAAAGAATCCATCCAAAAAATATGCAATCTGAAAATCTCTCACATAAGGGAAGTGGAAACAACAAAATATAAATATATCTAACACTAAATCTATGTAGAAACTATTGCTGTTAAGTTTTGTTTCACCTGTTTACGTTTAAGAATACGAAATACCCATCCTAATACCAAATGTAAACCACAATACCAAGAATGAACAACACAATCCAAGTCGATAAATGTGAAAATGGAAGTGAATCGATCTCGCAACATTGAAAGTTGGATCGATTTTGTGGAGTGCCTCGTCGATAGTAGTACACACGAGAGCCTAATTAGTTTTAATAAAATAAAGTTGTGATTATATTAATTTCTTCAATGACACCAGAAGAATGGATAGTCTGAAGATGGGAAGGAAGATACCGAAACATGTAAATTAATGATAATTGTTCAAAGAGGAGTAAACGCTGTTTAAAATCAATTGAATAAGTTGTGATTTTATATTATTGTTAGAAAAAAATATAAATATAAATATAATAGGTATTTAATTTAAATGTTCAGGCTAATATAAAAAAATAAAATTAAATAATGGGAATATTCCACTAATCCCTGTTGAACAGATCCGCTACCTAGGACTCCACTTGGACAAACGTCTTACTTGGAATCCACATACAAGACTAAAACGACAAGAAACTGCCCGTCGTTACAGTCTACTTCAACATTTACGACAAAACGATTCAAAGCTCCCCATTAATTACAAAAGACTCATTACATGACTGTGATTAGACCTATTTGGACGTAGAGTTGAGCTTTGTGGCTCCACTAAACCATCCAATTCATCTCGTATCCAATCTTTGCAATCCAAAATCCTTCGAAAAATCCTCAATGCTCCCAACTATGTGACGAATAAACTTATCCATAAAGATCTTAATGTTCCATATGTTGCTGAATTAGCCCAAACCAGATACCTATCCTTCCATAGTAAGCTCCATAACCACTCCAATCCACTAGTCTCCCAACTTGCTTCCTCCTCCATCCCTGATAATCCTCCGAGGCGTCTGAAAAGAAGATGGCCTAGGGACCATTTGTAAATATCAATAAATGGAAAAAAAAAAAAAAATAAATAATAGGAAAAGAGGGAGTTGTGAAAAGGATTGACGATTTATTGATTCTTATCAATGACGTTTTATCCGGCGGACAGGGTTCTGGCCAGGCCTTGATATAGGCAGCATTCCCATTTAATAAACAGGATGCCTCCTTGATATGTTTTAATAAACATCTCTATTCACTGATAGTGAGATAAGTAAGAGAGAGCGAGAGAGAGAGATAGGAAGAGAGAGAGGGGAAGGCAATTATGGGTGAGAGCGGAGGACTATGTATGATAGAGCGGACGGGGGAGGGGAAGATAGGGGCTATAAACAGCTAATGAAACAGATGAGGCGGGGATAATCATATCGACTGGTTACAGCCTCTGATCACGGGGTTAGTGGGCGTGGCCTTCCTCCTCCCCCTCCACCAATCGCCCACCAGGGGGGCGTGGCCTCGGCTCCGCATCATTGGCCCTAATCTACCCCCACCCCTCGCCCTCCCCGCCCCCTCCTTTAAAACCCACCCCCAGGGCGTGCCCTTCTTCAATCCGAGTTCTGACACGGTTGAGTTAGCAGAGGGTTCAGTGAGAGATGGCCTACGGTTACGGAATAGATTCGCAGCTGAGCCAGCAGATGTTGAAGAGTCCTCCGTCCATCGTGGTAGACCTCCTTCCGCCGGGATATCAGAAGTCTCTCCCGCAGGACCGGTCGTTAGATTCCCCGAAGAAGGATGATGTGAAACGTAAGTGTGATTTTTAATTAATATTAAAAACCGTGTTCCATTCGTCTAAAACAACAAAAATAAAATAATCAAGTTCATATTTAATATCATAATTATTAAAAGAAGTGTTATTTTAATAAATCTGAATTCTAATTTTATATAAGTGATAACATCCATGTGACACTCTTCAGTGTGACGTTTACTATAGCAAAGTAAGTCAGGTGTACATTTTCAAATTTTAAAAAAGTTACATATTCAGTTGGACAATTCATGTATTTAAGAGATCATTTTTAGTTATTTCCTATGTTTTATATATTATTAACACCAATGTTGTCTCATACTATAACCGAAATTAGTTTATCGAGATCAATATTCCTTTTTTTAAACAAGTAAAAAAAATTAAATCATGTTCTTACTTCATGCATGTGGACGGTAGTGAGCATCGACTATCCAAAAAAAAAAATTAAACTTAATTTAATCCCAAATATAAATGTTTAAATCTGCGTTAGTAAAATGTGTAAAAATAAATCGCTAAACACCAAAAGCTGATTAGAATTGTTATTCAAATAGGTTTGATGATTTCGACTGAAACAAGACAATAATATAATTTTATTTTATTGTTTTATCTTAGAAACGTTCTGTAAATAAAGTTATATTAAAATTTGTTGTATATGCCATAATAATGATTTGTCTATTTAAAATATTCTTACTGTATATGTCGGATTGTCAATGCCTTTGTAAAAAAATATTGTTTATAGTATCACTAAAACTGAAATGAAAAGCGTCGAATTTTCGTGAATTTTAAATAACATATTTAAAACGGATTAAACCTAATACGACCTTAGCTTTACAGGTTATAATTCTTAATTTTGAGTAAATTGAATATCGATATCACATATTAACACAACTGTATTTTTTTTTATCACTCGAGGTAGGCATGATGGAATATAAGGAATAAAATAATTAGGATTGTTAAACTATTCACCTCCTCCATTACAATTATTTATTACAAGACAATTTTTAAAATGTTGACCAAATAAATTATTTGCTAGTTCAAGAGGTGATCATAAATTTTACAAAATAGTCTTGAAATAAAAATATTTTACAAGAAGTTAAAAAATAATTCAGCAATCTTACTAAAACATTTTAGTTTAATTTTATACTCTTTGTGCCTATACAGTTTAATACTCAAAATGAATATTTTTGTAATGTATATTCTTTTGTTTGCCAAAGAGTAAACATATTTTTGATTCCTCAAATCGAAGTTACATGGATTTAATATTATTTAAAAGCCTTAAAGAAATAGGTAAACAAATACAAGATATAAGGAATTATAAATATAGATTAGATAAGATAAGATAAGATGAAGGTATACACTACCTGTTATTCTTTTGTGTAATGCGACCAGGTATCCCGCGCCTAAACCTTATCTCCTTCCCGCCAATATCAATATCACCATTATTAATTGTTTGTTACTTATTTTAAAACATTACATTAATAACAGAAATAAAATTTTAATATTTTCTAATTCTATATAAGCAAAAAAAAAAGAAAAAAGAACGGCTAAATTGTTATTTCATCAGTCAACACAGCTTGTTTTTAGATTTACAGTTTTTAATTATTCACTAGGTATCTTTGGAGGCACATTCATGTCTTCTAAATCAGCCTTTCTTAAGTATAGCTTGCACATTTGAATATTACATTATGATGTTATAAAGAGCTTTAATATGACATTTTATTGAATATATATATATATGTTTACATTAGAAAAAAAACTCTATAAGGTAATCTCAATTGTGGGACAATATTCGTGTTATTACATTCAATAAGGTATTTAATTGTTGATAGCGGAATCTATTTTAGTAGAAATTAGTAAACGTTTATTAGATAATTTTAACTTATTTATGTTAATAATCTTTATTTGTTACCCGCTTATCTTTTTTTTTTGTACAAGAAGTGTTTAAACAAATAGCTAGTCATGCTTTACGAAACAAAAACTCCTATAACTATTACTAAAATAAAATATGTGTTTGTAAACAAAATATTAAGACTGAATAGGGAGATAATTATATTTTAGTTATATTTGTTGTAAACTATAAGTATAAATCATATATTTTTAACATATGGTACCGCTCAATTGATCCATTTTCAAAATATTCTAGTAAAGGGGAATACATTACTACTTATTTGGGATATACTTATACTTATTGTTTGTTGATTTTAATAATTATTAACTGTTATATTATTTTCATGGTATGATTTAAATTTAATCCTGCATTACTAATTTAAAATTACTAACCCATAAGTAATTTATTATTAGCATGACATGTTTAACTATTATGACCATGTTCTGTTATGAATCCCCTTTGTATCATTTTGGAGGATCATTCTATTCATCATATTTTTTAATTAAAGGATGTAGCCTATAGGCAACAATATAGAGCAAATGTTACAAAATACTTTATATAATTAACAGAAATATTCCTTCTATATAATCATTATCAGCTGTAAGCACGTGCTGAGCTAGTTTCACTAAGGTGTTTACCTGAGTTTAAAAAGTAACTCAGGTATCTTTTCATTCTCACAAATATGCTAATAGCAAGGTAGTCAGGTAGCCAGGTATACATACAGGTACAGCTAGGTGATCCGCTTAACTTGACAATCCTTTTTGTCTGCTTATTCTCCCCTGGATCGACTCCATAATCTCTAAGCCAAATTATGTTCAAATGTTCAAACAAAATCTAAATTTAAATATTGCCAACACAATATTATACAATTACGTTTTGATTAAATATTGCTGATGTATGGTTTAACTTTACTGTTTAACAAATAATTTGTACAATTAGGTTTGCCACTTTAATTGGGATCATTTTATTAGAATACTAGTTCCAAATGCTAAACACTATCTTGAGTTTTAAAACATACAAAGTTTTCTACACACGATTACTATGTTACATAGATTATATACACTAAAGTTTTCAAAACTGTAAGACAAGAATTCAAGTATTAATTTTTAATTTCTTGTCTAATAATATATAAGTTATGTAGCATAGTACTCATGTGTTGAAAATTTTGTATGTTTTAGAAGTGAAGATGAATGTTTAGCATTCGAAACTAGTTTTCAAATAAAATAATCTCAATAGAAGTGGCAATTAATTCACCAATTCTAATTGTATTGATCCTTCTATGCCATCATGCATACCTCAAGTGAAATAATTAGTAGTTTGCTTTAAGATAGTAACTATAATATACAAAACATATCATTAAGAAATAATCATCTAAACGTAGCCTACACATTTTTTATTCTTATTTTTAAAATAATTGCTTGTCACAATTGATAATTAATTTGTTATAATATAAATTTCTTTTTTATAAGCTACAAATATGTTTTTATCTCAAAATAATGATAGCAAAGACTATTTTATAATTCATAGTTAAAAAGTTTTTAAAGCGATTATAACATAATAATATTTTTGTTATTTGACTGATCTCAAACGATTAATATCATGAAGGCATAGTAACAGCTGTGATGTCAGTAAAGCTACATTCAGATGTTTATACTTATTTATGTATAAACACCTGAATTTTATCAGAAAATCACAAGACCTATTTAGAATCCGTTTTTAATTTTGCATTAGATTTAAAATACATCAATGCATTAGATTCTCTACTTACAATTAGCTTAATTATACTAGTCATATATTTTAGAGTTACTATGCAATCGAAATAAAAAATATTAATTCATAAATTGTTAGCCAAGTTTTAAGTGGTTCAATGATATATATTTTATGAAGCAGCTCTTGCGGACATTAGCTTATTAATAATTAATTAACTTTTAACAAAAAAAATAATATATGGACTATTCCATTATTACTATAATATACCTAAAATAATATAAAACTAAACATAAAATCAACTATACTCAAGCCAAATAAAAATATAACTATATAATACAACGGTATATTAGATTTGTTCGTATCAACGTGGAAAGATGCATTACAATAAGATATCAAAAAATTAGGTAAAATAGCTCTATACCAATATATTTCGTTTAAATTTTTAAACAAATTTTACTTTATTGTAAAAAAAACAACATAATATACATTTTATTATTTGAATTTATAATATAAAAGACATTAGATTAGGAATTAAAATACTTTTTTTCTTTTTTCCTTTTTAACTGAAAAAGAAACATGAATTAATTCTGCACACTTTTAAGTAAAATCATTAATAATTTCAAAATTAAAGGATGGTGTCGAAATTGGAGAATTAAAATAAATCCAAGCAAATCCCACCAAATAACCTTTACCCTTCGCCGTAAACCTACGTCTTCTTGTCCTCCAATATCCTTTCATAATATCCCACTGATCCCTGTTGAACAGATCCGCTATCTTGGACTCCAACTGGACAAACGTTTAACCTGGAATCCACATACGAGAATAAAAAGGCAGGAAACTGCTCGCCGTTTTCGACTTCTTCAACATTTACTAGACAAACGTTCAAACCTTCCGATTTATTACAAAAGACTCATTTACATTACAGTTAGCAGACCTATTTGGACATTTGGAATTGAGCTTTGGGGCTCCACCAAACCATCTAACTCATCTCGTATCCAATCTTTACAATCCAAAATCCTCAATGCTCCTTACTATGTGACAAATAAACTTATCTATAAAGACCTCAATGTTCCATATGTTTGCTGATTTAGTCCAAACCAGATACCTATCCTTTCATAGTAAACTCCATAACCACACAAATCCACTAGTCCTTCAACTTGCTTCCCATTCTATTCCCGATAACCCTCCGAGGCGTCAGAAAAGAAGATGGCCTAGAGGCCTTCTAGTGTAAAGTTTTTTTTTTTTTTTTTGAGGGCTACTGATGAGTAGTTCTCTTCAAGTTTCGCATGTAATTGTAATCATAATCAACTCATTTACTAGATGTATATATTTTGTACAGTTGTAAATTTCAATAAATGGATATAAAAAAAAAATTAAAGGTTGCATAACTAGTTTTAAGTTTAACAAATTAAATTAAATTAACTTTGACATAATTTTTCTTGTATTTTTAATAATTGACAATATCCTTATTTCATTTTAATTATTTTGTTACAAAAGAATAAATCCGTCAACTACATTAAGCTTGATATAACCAATAATGTTTGAAACCTAAACATTTTGTTTCCGCTTAACATATTTTTCTTCTGTTACAAGTTTTTGTAAATATGAATAATATTAATTATGGATATTTCTAATTTGCTTTATCGATAATGAGGAGGATTTTAGTGCTATTTATGCTAAGCGGGAGAGAGCAGCGGACGACTGACCAGTGCCTCCACGATGGGCAGCTGCTCAGCGGCTAATTGCTCTATATCGCCTGTCACCAGCTGCTTCTTCGTTCGCGATTGATTCGTTCAATACAATATTGTTTACATTATATCGACTAATGAGACAAGTTTGCAGAATGTTTCATTCAATTATCTTTATCCTATTAATTGTAAAATATACTTTAAATATTATATTGTTACATAAATCTCCCTGCTTAAATTAGATTAAAGTACTTTTATTGGTAGATTAATTTAAACAAGCTAATAATGGCAGTGAGGTTATAAAATAAAATTAAATATATAAACAAAAAAAAATATAATTTCTATAAAGTAAAATCAAAGTTTATATATTTAAGAGATTAGACATTTTTGTTGTGGCGTCCATTTTATCCCCCCCCCCCCCCCTAGGATTTAAAAGATTTCAAATTATAAGACATAGTTCCAACTTTACTGTACAATTAAACGGATAAAAAAAAACACTAATTTAACAAAAACTCGTGAGTAAAACTGATAAATTATGTAGGAAACAATCTAAAAGATAATATTTTCGTTAGAAATGGTAAAATTCTTTAAAACCAATCCGGATTTTTGTTTAAATAACCAGATAAATATTTTGCCATTAAATAGTCCTAAATAAAATTTCATTCCTGTCGGGAGAGAAAAACCGACTAGACATAGGGAATTGTCCATCTAAACCAGTCTTCTAATAAAAAATTCCAATTGAAGCGGAAAATTATTCATTAACTCTAATTATATTAGTTCTTCTATAACATCATGCGTGTCTCATATGCTATTTTTATTTTTCCATATTTTAAAAGGAAAAAAAAACAACTTAAAAGTAGTAAGTAGTAAAGAAGAGCAATTATTGCCTTATTTGTTTGTAATCCAAACGGCGGAAGGCGCAGATGCGAGAAGTTGCTAAAAGAGTGGCCTGAGACAGACTAGCTGCTTGTAATGTAAAAAAGAACTAGGCGCCCTGCCATTGAGTGCCCTGGTGCCGTCCCAGTTACTTCCTCACTCCCTTCCCACTTGCTCGTCTCCCTCACTTCCCCTTCTCGAAGGAAGGACCATTAAAGGAAAAAAATAATAATATTTCCCATAGTGCACCGAAAGGGAGGGGAGGGGGCAAGGTATTTTAGTGATTTGTCTTTTTTTCAGCTTCTGATTCTGAGGTTATTAACTTCTTTTATTAGGATATAAGATCCATTTTAACTCACCCAGTATTGATTAGAATAGAATAGCTATTAGATACAAGGATTACTTTTAAATTTTAAGAGTTTAAAAATCATTTGAATTCTGCATAATAAACAAAATAAAATAATTAATTTGTCCGTACGACAGTTTTTCGATTCTCGAACAATTTTACTAGTACTGATACGAAGAAATTGATTCTCGATATATATACTTGGGTTTATAACTAAGTAAACAATACATTATTAAATATCAGATATCGTTATTTTGTACATTATACAATATATAAGATGACTACAATACAATTCAGGCAATAAACTGATAAAATAATTCATTTCATAAATTCTTATTTAAGAAGATAGTTTCAACGAAATATATATATATATATATATATATATATATATATATATATATATATATATATATATATATATATATATATATATATATATATATATATATATTAAGAAGTACAAATATATTAATTTTTCTTCCTCTGAAGGCTTGTAGTTTAACAAAAATTCAATTTTAACTAGTATAATTTTGTGGCATAAATCCTATTTACGTAGCTAATTTCACATGTTTCGGGACTTCATACATCCTCAGTGTTCTAAAATTGTACCTGCACATCAATATCCCTTATAACACCTAATTAATTCTCCTTACAATTTTAGAACCCTGAGAATGGAAATGAAGTTCCGAAATATGTTGTAAAATTAGCTAAATAAATTAGGAGTTATGATAACAAATTATATTGATTAAACCAAGTCTTCTTCTACATAAATGTTATTCATTTTTAATAACTCACTTTTAATGACAATTGATAATTTGACTTACTCACTTCTTTAAGAGAACTAACGAAATATTACAAAGTTTTTGAGTTTCTTTTATTAATTAAGAAATTGCAAGAGCCTTTAAAAAAAAAAAAAACCGTGTTCGTTGAAATTTGCTTTAAATATTAGGTTGGATATCAACTATTTTATTGAAGGAAATTTAATTTTTGTTTCTTTCAAAGGCATAACTTCTATTGAGGCTTTAATTTTCCTATGCACATTTCGGAGTGCACTGCTCCATCTTCAGGATCTACAAAACTGTGATTTCTTTCACTTGGTCGTTTGTGCATGTCCTTACTGACACTCAACTAATCAGTAAGGACAGGAGTGTCAGTAAAGACATGCACAAATGACCAAGTGAAAGAAATCACATTTTTGTAGATCTTGAAGATGGAGCAGTGCACTCCGAAACATGTAGAGGAAAATTAAAGATTAAATAGGAGTTATGCCTTGAAAATAAATAAAATTAATTAGGTTGAAATACATGTAATAAATCCTCTTGCGATGGGCAAAATCCATTAGTTTTTTTTTCTAAATAAGTAGATCGTGTTGTCTCAAATACATTTAAAAACTAAAACATATTTTTCAGTTGCCTCTCGTTCATTATGGCTGTGATGAATGCAGACATTTACAGATTATCTAAATTCAATTTTTTACATGTTAAATAAATCGACTTGGTACACAGGATTTCATTAGACTGAATTATTAATTTTTTTTTTCTTTTGCAGAAGAAGCGAACACAGGAACTCCAGAAGGGAACATCCGGAGGTACCGGACGGCCTTCACCAGGGAACAGCTGAGCAGGCTAGAGAAGGAGTTCTACAAGGAGAATTATGTGTCGAGGCCGAGGAGGTGCGAGTTAGCCGCTCAGCTTGGTCTACCAGAGTCCACCATCAAGGTTAGTATCTTAATATTATCTCTATAGCGGCAACTATTGTATTGTCTTAATGCAATGCAACCTATATATCCAATCCTTCAAAACAATCGATGCACAGAGAGGCTGTCAACATAACGAACAGAATATTTGTCTTTCAGTTTTATAATAAAAATAGATAAAGGTTCGATTGTATGAGAGTAAACGCTTTTAAGTTATTGGGATGTCCGGAAATATATGTTTAAACCAAAACCTGATATTATTATTAAAAAGATTATTTATCAGGTTCGGTTGTGGTAAAGAAATAGCATAAAAAACTACAATTTTACGTAAAAAAAAATCATTTCTCAATCTTGACTGAGAGTTGAGAAAAAAAAAATTAAACGTGATTTTCATATTGGTTTTTTTTCTCGGCTCCCAATGCCCATTGGTCGCTATAACTCTAGTTTTTCACTATTATAGATTCCTACGACCCCCACAAAAATCGGTATTCAAATCTGTGAGTTACAACCCAAAACGTCTCCTTGTAAGATAAAACCAAGATTTCACACTGTATCAGATCTGGGGTAATGGGATCTTATTTAATAGGACTTTTGGGTTGAAACTACGACCTAGAGCAAAAGTAATGTATCAGATTTTGGTTATGGTAGAGAGATAAATAATCTCTTTAATAATAATAACAGGTTTTGTTTTAAACATAAAATCCTGCATTAATCTCCGGAAGCCCCAATAGCTAAAATAGGATAAATCACAAGATGTCTACGCGACTTAATTAGCTTCGAAATCTAGCTACATATTATCTAGTTGTGTAAACATAAAAGCTCAGTTAACTGAAATAATATATATTTGAAAAAATTGTATGATATGAGATTTATCATACAAAATCGGGCAGTAAGTTCCAAACAATCAGTAATCGATCAGCTTTTTTTATGGCCTTCAAGATTATTTTCCTAACAGTTGTTTATCAAGCTTGCACTGTACGAAATACTTTCCAACATTTTTAGATAAAATAGTAAATTAAATGTTCATTCACCCGTATAGAAATTATGAACATTGAAAATGTTATTTATAACGATTATTAATTTATTTCCACTCATATCCATCTATCGAACTTATTGTATATGTGACTAGTATTCACAACTGTTCACATGATGTCTCATTGAATCTAATCTAGAAGCAATAGCAACATGTTTTTCTGCTCTGTCGTTTCTTAACGATGTGAAAACATTTGCCGGCTCATCAATGAAAGAGCGGAAACCTCTTGAGGGCCGATATCGCTTTGAGTGGATATTAAGTGGGCCGAGACAAAATGGCCGCTCTTGTTAATTGCCAGAGGATTGGTGTAGATAAGAGCCAACGGGATGAGACCTTACATCCTCCATCCTCCATTAGACCCTCCTCAAACACTTCTTCATCTCCTCTCAAGATCAAAGAGTTTATTTCGGTAGCGCCCTCTCAGGGTTATCTTTAAAGTTTCCGTTCCTTCTTTAGCCAGAGCCTTCCCATCATCACCTTCCCAAACCTTTTTTTAGCCTTACTCCACTTAAAAAACATATTTATGGCTGTGGCATCCTTATTACTAGGAAATAAAAATCTTGTGTTAAGTGGAAAATCAAGTAAAATGTACCATGAACATTATATTGGCTTGGCCTCTTTTCAAAAGTAGCATACAAAAATGAAAACGTTTTTACAAAATAACTGAGTTGTAGGTTCTCATGGACTTGCCTTTTCATTATCTTCAGTAGTCGGGCCCAAATGTAAAGAATTTGGTGTCCTCACATTTGATTTTACTTTATTAAGTGTTACACATATGTTATTGATATACGGCATGTCGAAAATATCGAGTAACATCAAGTCGTACCGAGGCGTTATCATGTATCACTTTATCTGTATTACAAATATTCAACATACAACTATTTCTATTAAAAAATAAATAACTATAACTATAACGGTACAATAAACAGGTATACCATTGTAACATAATTGAGTGTATCGATATTTTTGGTCACCAATATATCTTGATTTTTTTGTAATTCCTTAAAATATTATGTAAAAAATTGATGCAAGCTTTTTCTTCGTTATTCTTCGAAATCGTTGCGTGCTGCGTTGTGTTTCTGTTTCCATCCTCTGGACACAAAGACTGGTTACGCGTTATTCAGGGGTAGGTCTTTCATCCATCAACCCAAATCAACATCATCATCTCAACTAGAGAGCAAAAGAAATTACTTTCCATTTGAGCTTGATGATGCCTGTACCAAAACTTAGCCGACTCATACAGTCTTCGCCTCCATGAAAGTACTGGTAGCACAGCTGTAGAGGTATTGCGATTTTTCAGGACGCATCCTACTTTCTTGATTTCGAGCGAGAACCTGTCTCAAATCCTAAAAGGATCCAACATTTACGTATTTACTTATATTAATTATACCAAATATATATTATTACAATGTACTAAATTACTATTTCTGTTTGCAGGTTTGGTTCCAGAACAGAAGGATGAAGGACAAGAGGCAGAGGATGGCGATGGCCTGGCCGTACGCAGTGTACACAGACCCGGCCCTGGCAGCCTCCCTCCTCTCCTCCTTGCACTACCCGTACCCTCCCTACTACCAGAGGTACTACCTTCCGCCCCCGCCACCTCCACCTCCGGTCTGCGACGGCTCGGCGAGCTGCCGCTGCGGGATCGTCAACTGCGTGGCCTCCTACCCGAGCCCTCCGCTGACCACTTCACCCCTCCCCATCACCTCCGAACCCAAGAAGGGCCTCTTCCAGCCCTACAAGGAGGACATCATAGACAAGGCGTAGCTGTCGACGGATGCCGAAGAACCACTCCCGCTGTGTAAATAGTCCCTTTTCGTGATGCGGCGTTGTTTTAACAAGTTGTCCCTTGATGGCGATTTTTGTAGAGTTGATAGAGGTGTCTTTTACCAAGGACTTGGTAAAAGATGTGTCAAGAACGTTTATTGTACTTGATATCATAAGAATACAAAAAAAAATGAAAGCAGTATCAGTTTGGAAGGTAACTAAAAGGCTACGCGATGTGGAGCCATTGGCGCTCAGTGGCCGGGAGATAGGAAGGTCGCCATCTTGCCCTAACAGTGACTCATCATTAATAAGGTTAGCTTCAAAACTGGCGCTGGTTTTATTTTATCGTTCGAATTTTCTATTTATTTGTGCGTTTTACTTGTGATCTTATAATAACCAAAGATGCAAGATTTAAAAATTAATAAAAAAAAAAACTTTTTCAATGCCAGGAGTGTTGTTATTTTGAAATAGTTGATAGATTAAAAAAAAACAACTTTTATTATAGGAAACAGAATAATAAAAAAGTGTTTATTTATAATATATAATTTATATATTAATAAAAAAAACAAGAAAATGCAATGCCTGGACTATTGTCATTTATTTGTTTTATTTTTTTTTTTTTTAAGTTGTAAAACGCACTATTTAGAAAGAAAATTCATTTTGAACCTCTCTATTCTGTATAGTTGACATTATTTTTAGATTAATTTTATTTTATTGTATCTGACCAAAGCAGATTGTAACAATAAAAATCAATTCATATTTGTACACATTACATTTATTTCAGTCAAATATTTAGGGACAAAACTGTGTTTTTAGAATCTCATTTTATCATAAATTGTTAATATTTATTCTTCAAATGGAATTTGTAGGGTTTTTAAAAATTGTATTATAATAATATATAATAAGCTAAAGTCGTTATTTATAATATATATTATTTATATGTTGATAATTTGTATGTACATATTGATATTTATTAAGTCGTTTAGCGCCTTCGAATCTTGTACAAAGCTTTAAATGTTATCATTCACATTGAAATTGTTTATAATAAGATAAAATTGAAAAAAAATATATTTCAGTCAGGCATTGAATTTGTATATTATTATTTCCCCTTCTATTACTTATATTGTACCTCTTTGAAATTAAAATTATTTAGTATTGGATTACTTAACTATTTTTATCTATTCTTTGGACGTATTATTCTCTAATTTCTATTGGATATAAAATTTAAAATTTCGATTCTACAATTTTCTTATTAATTAAAGGGTTTGGTTGATAAAAAATACAATCTGGTTCTTTGTATGGAGAATGTGCAGAAGTGTTCAGTCGCAAAATTTTGATATATCAAAACAACTTGAAAGAGTTATGAAGAAGATGTAACTAGAAACACTTAAAAATCAATTATTTATAATATCGTTTTGTTACATAACTCCTTCATCCACCAAACCATTCAATTATTATAATTCTTAAAAAAGATTAGCAGGACCAGTGGTTTAAGAAAGTTTTACTAACAAGGATTTAAGATATATGTTAAAAATAATATAAACCTACTAAAACTACAGGACAAAGGTAATTACTGTTTATTGGCGGCCATTACTTTAGGCAGGGCAAGAAGTGTGTTGCTAAGCGACGGGCGAGGAGTCCTCGAGGCCAGCCTAACCTATCTAGTCACCGCCTTCCTTTACCTCCCATTCTCATTGTAGCTTCCTATTTTGTTAAATTTGTGTTAAAAATATTTTTTTTAATAACACAATATGTGTAAAATATATTAAACAAAGAACAAAACAATGTTTCGGAAGTTGTTTCACGTTAAATCATAGTCATGTAAATTATATCAGCTGATAGCTAAAAAAAAGACAATGGAATGAATTTACAAAAATTACTTACTTATTTACTTCGGTGTGTTATAGCACAGGAAATAATATAAATAAAAAGCTAAAAAAAAATGATGTTCATGCCCAAGTAAAATTGTATGATTTGTTTTCTTGGTATTAATATTTTTTATATGTTATAAGATTCAGTCTATTTAAAATTTCTTATTTTTATAGTGTTTAATATTTTGCAGTGTGTAAACAAACTTTTTCTCCTTTTGAAAATAAATAGACAATAACTCCTTTGCTGACATTATAAAAAGACATATTTATCACAACTATAAGTTTACTATGCAGCTATTATCAATTCGTGATCAATGATAAATTTTAAATAGATTGAATCTTATAACATCTAAATAATAAAAAGAAAACAAATCATAAAATTTTACTTTGGCTCTGCACAAATCGAGGAATATCTATGTGAAAGCCATTTCGCTAAGAAAGAAAGGTTAACAAATTTCGTATCTTTCATATTACGATCGCAATATGGATGCTGTAATTAGTTAGAATGTGACATTCGTTACAGTAAACGTTTCTACAACTGGCTATAACCTCATATTTTTAACACCTGTTTCCACGTTTTAATTTCGTAATTATTGAATTTATAAAACAAAAATCTGTGAATTCTGTGTTTATTAAAAACAGAAACAATTTTACAGATTGAAAATCAGACGTTTCGTTCTGGAGAAAATCCGGAAATAAATTCTACTGTTTTTAATGCTTCATTGAAGTGGGTACATTTGGCCTTAATTTTAATTAGGTTATTAATTTTTTTTTTATTAAATAACATTTAGCTGAACCCTATTCGTTAGTCGATCTTTATTATATCCCAAGTATATATGCATTGATAATAAATCTAAAATACATCTAGTAAAGTAAATAATTTGAATTAAGAATTTGATTCCTAAGAAAAACTTTAAAAGAAACTACACATTGGTTACACTCCAATAAAGTTCCATATTAAAGATCCCATGGCCATCTTCTTTTAAATGCCTCAGAGGGTTACCGAACGGGGAACAAGTTGAGGAACTAATGAATTCTAATAAGAATGGAGCTGTTCACGGAAGTTTAGGTTTCTGTTTTGGGCTGGGATTGTTAAAGATTATTGTCAATTTATTTATTTATGATATAGTAGGGAGTATTAAAGATTTTTAGACATATTTTTTTGTTGTAAAAATTGTATAATTCCTTGGAGTTTCCAAAGATTACCTCTGTACGTATAAATAGGTTTAATTACAACGTGTAAGGCCCAATTCACACAGAACGGACGTAGCTCTTTGGCTCTTCGGACATAAAAACAAAGTTAATAAAATTTGATATTAGAGTTACATACATATATATAAACAATTCAATAGGGGTGAAACATACTGATTTACTTTTTTTTTAGGGGGGGGGGAGTGAATCGGACATAAAAAAACTCGACTTATTTTCCCGAAAAACCCGCCACCCCCTAAAAAAATTAGATTGGTAATGTTTCACCTCTATTAAATAGTTGTTATATATGTATGTAACTCCAATATCACATTTTATTAATGTTGTTTTTATGTCCGATTCACCCCTTACCATAAAAAAGAAAGCTAACTAGAAAACAAAAACTCGTGGCGAGGAAGTGGCGTGCCCCTTCTTGTACGCCACGAGAGACGGCAAAGAGACGTGGCGCGGACTTTTGTCTCTTCCACGCCACTCCTATTAAACAAACGTTCCAATTCACACAGAACAGACGTAGCGCGGATTTTGTTTAATAGGACAAACGAGGAAGAGACAAAAGCGCCACGTCCGTTCTGTGTGAATTGGGCCTAATGATTTAATCACCTAATTACATGTAAATGAGTGTTTTGTAATTATGTGATTGGAAGGTTAGAACATTTGTATAGTAAATGTAAATGTTGCGGTATTTGAAAATACCAACCTTACATAATGCTTATATATATACTATTATATAAAAGGACAAACCATTAATCGTTTGCGATCACTAGAGACCGGATCTCTGAGTTATTGCACATTTGGTTGGCTTTGATTTAGCGCTCTCTAACCCCAGTAGTTATCTCATTTATATAATAAGGATTCTTATTCTTAAATTTTATTATGTTACAAACAAAACCCTACACGATGACCTAAAAATACCTTTTGTCCTAGATCTCATTCCTTCAAAATTCTCGAAATTTCAACAAAATCAATCCAATCATCCCAATCCTCTAGCCCAATTCCTATCCAGTCTTAACCATCCCTACAACCCTCCCAGAAGGTTGAAACGGCAATGGCTCCGAGACCTTTTGTAATATAATGTTATGCTGGAGTCCTGGTACTGACCAGCTTCTCTACTCATGTCCAGAGCATATGTGGCTATAGCGCTCCCACTCAGCCTCCACTAGATATTACCAGTTATGCAGCTGAGAGAGCAGCGCTGGGATCTCTCGGGTCTGGCCTAGACCCCCAATAAGTTGGGGAATAGGCTCGATTCGAGCTTCCCTAGACTGAGTGTGTCTGTTTTGTACATATAGTAAGAATGTATCTTATTCTTTTTATTTTTTATTATTATTATTTATTTATTTTTACACACACAAACACACACACACACACACACACATATATATATATATATATATATATATATATATATATATATATATTATATTTTTGTTACTTGATTCTTATTATTTCATTTTATTCTTGGTAATTGAATTATTAATTTTATTTTTATAATTATTACTTGTTTTTTATTTTTTTATCTTTTATTATCATTATTTTGTGTGTATGAGTACTTGTATATATTGTATGAATGAATACATCTTTAGCACTGTTACCTATTGTCCTTAATTGTACATATATTTCAATAAAAAAAAAAATAATAATAATAATAAATTTTATTTTGCACGAAATTGCACAAATTCGACTTTTTGAGCTTAACACAGTTAAACCAAATTCATCTAATTATATTCAGTTAACCATTTATTTTTAGAAAATTTTATTTACAATTATTAGGCAACAATTATTTATATTAAATAGGCTAATTAGTTAATTAAATTGAAAGTAAAAAGTCGCTTAAAACAAATGTATTTGTGACCTACTACTTTTAAATGGCCGTATTGAATTGGGAGCTTTGAAGATTAACGTAGTTCCTAGAACTAAGACGTTTCCTCAGAAAAATTTACTCACCGCTTCCCATTTAAATACTTCTGATTTAGCACACAGGGTCACTTGTTGACAAGATTTTAAAATATCAACTTTGAAAATGCCAAAACGGCCGCGAGTGTTTCTACACAGTTGAAACAATGGACAAATGAATATCCAGAGCTAAAAATTGATGGGAATTTGTTCTTGCTGTGTGAAAACCATAGATCACGACAGGAAATCGCAAATAGATGCACATTGCAAATAAGGTACCGTAAAATGGGGTTACATAAGTAAGGTGGGGTAAAATTAGTACACAATTATTTTTGTAATGATTTTCTTCTGGCAGGTTGTTGTGTCCACGAAACGACTCATTCATTCGCTCTCATTGTAAACTTCCGCCGGAACCTGTTTTAACGCGATAGGGTACATGGTAAAATGCAGCACTATTTTAGGCGGATAATGTTCAGTGTCAAAACATTTATGAATAAGATAAAATTAATTTTAAAAGTAAAAAATGTTTTAAATTCACCGACAATCATGTCCGATTTAACGTTTATTAAATTGCACCTGTCGAACCTTTCAAACGCTCTGATACGATTGGAATCCCGAAATCAATCCTAGAATTCCCAAATTGAAATTATTGAAATTCTCAAAGAAAGCTTAAAACAAGTTGAAAAGGAAAAGGAAAGAAGTTTGTTTTCAAAATTTGAGTCCATCCATGAGATAAACTCCGGCTACATTCGTTTAAAAAAATTAAATGATTTAATCAACGGAAAAGAAACAGATGCTGATAATCTGGATCCATCCGCAATCGCATGTTACAAAAATTGCCCTATTACCTCCATTGATGTAAAACGTTCCTTTTCTTTGCTAAAGAACATTTTAAGTGACAGGCGGCATCATTTTACTGAAAAGAATTTTGAAATGTACAATGAGCATTTTCACGAAAGTTTTGAAAATTAATTTATTTAAAAAAAAAAAAAAAAAAAAAAAAAAAAATTATATCCATGTAAAAGGAAATTTTAATAAATATAATTATATATTTTTTGAAATGAAGAATTAATGATGAGAATGAACAAATTTTTTCAAATCCTTATTTTTTTCTAAATTTTAAAGTATTTCAGATTGAATTAACACTAAAACGGAACGTTTGTCGAAATGTGCTTCAGTTTATGTAAGGTTGGTTAAGTTAAGTTTTGCATGTTTGTGTTAATGAATAAATAGATTGCTGCATGCATTAAGATTTTCAATGCACGTTTTGAGTTTTTTAGTGCACAAAAATCCGGTCTCTAGTGATCACTAACCACAAAAACTGCTGAACCAATCTGTACCAAATTTTAACCACATTATCATCATAGTTGAAGGAAGGTTTAGCAGTAATAAAATTTAAAGATTTGCAATTATATTGCCATGAAAGAGCGATAAATATCTGGTGCGTAGTGAAGTTTGTTAATCAACCGATTGGTGGCGAGCACCATTCAAAGAGGCTACCAAGATACAATGTTATATAAAGTCTAAAATTGATAATAGAATTTGCTTACTTCAATTAAATTGTTATCAAAAGATTTATAAATATATGGTGTGACGTGTGGATCCCAGTAAAGTTTACAAATCTAAAATATGTGGCTAGCGTCTTCCAGCAACAGTTTTAGTAAAAGTTTTGGGCCCATCCGAACAAAATTTTAATTGCATCATCTTCATAGTTTTAGGAAAGTTCAGCAATGATAATAGTAATAATTTAGATGTGCAATATTTAGTGGCAAAATCGAGGTTTGCCACAATGTCATTAGCTTTTGAGATTAGAAATTAAAGATCGACTAGATGGAATCAATAAAATTACTTCTGCTGGATAAAAAGTATCCAATGTTGGTTGACCCTATGCATTTTGACATTTTAGGTAAAAATATAATCAACGAGCCTTTAGTTGTAAGCACTAAAAATAAAGTCCATTATCCGCAATAGTTTGTTAATGGTATCTGTCCGTCTGAATGGTAGGTTTGGGCGATAGTCGATAGTTAGCACTATCGATAAGCCGATACTATCGGTTGAGAACTATCGATTGCTATCGATAGTTTTTCGATAGTTGCTTCCTTTTTTTTTTTCCAAAGCTATTCAATAAAGAATTTCAACTAATTTAATTAAATTCAATTATCTACTTACTATTTGAAATTTGCAGGATTATAAATTATAACATTATATCATAAAGATGAGAGAGAAAAACTTATTTATTTGAATTTTGAAAAAGTATTTACAATTTACATGGTTACAATAATAATGAACGAATAATATCTTCAGAAAAGAAAAAAAACGAAAAAGTTAATTTCAAGAGTCGAGTGTGCTCCTTGAGCCACATATTTCCCGAAAGAAAAACTATAATTTCTGCTTTCCTTTGGCTTAATCTTTGAGAGAACCCTTGAGCTCTAGGAATTCCGAATTCAATTTCAAAAGAACTCGACACTGGACAGAGACAGACCAGCATAATTCCGAGAGTTTTAAAACTTGAGGTAGTAAAAGAGATGTATCGATACTCGACACTATCAATAGTGACCATCGATAGGTATGACCTATCGGCTATCGACTATCGCCCAACCCTACTGAATTGCCAACTCATATATAAAAATTAAAAATTGGACGTCTAATTATTCTTTCGCGTAATTTTGGAAACAGCTAACCAGAACAATTTAAACCAGCTAAAAAATTACTGCTAGTTCTATTATATCCGTAAAACCTTAAGGTTCTAATCTGACAGAAGTACAGATTTTTATTTCATTTATTAAAAGTGCTAAATTGTCTTTAAGTGAATTTATTTATTCGATCATACATGGAATTGTTTTTAAATTGAAATTGAAAATTAATAATATCTAAATAGAAAAACGGATAAGGTATTGGCTCAGATTTTTTTGAAAATGAATTGTTATTTGATTTTTATTATTATCTGAAACCTCAAACTTAAGACACATTGATGATCAGTAATCGGAAATATTTCGCCTCTGAATGTACATCAAATCCGGTGAGAACTGGAAACGTCCAATGTTTTTTACACGAAGAATATAAAAACTAATAAGTGAGGGATAAAGGAAATGAAATATATCGAAGAGTAGGGTAGTACATTGTGGCTCAGCCAATCAGATCACAGTATTTATAATTAAATCAGCTGATGTCTGCAGCAAGCCTTCTACAGTTAGCAGTTATTATGTTCAGTTTAATTTAAGATCTCGAGATGTTCGCTTCTGTTTACGGTCGTGTGCTGCGGTTTTCGCTAAAGTTTAATGTTTTAGATAGTGTTACAGTGATTTGTGATTTAGTTTTAATACATCCGCTAGTTATTATTTTGTTATAATACGAGTGTCGCGAATCCAATGGCAAGATCTACTGTATCGAGTGGACGTAAGTTTAAAGTTTTTGTATGGCTATATTAGTTTAAATAAGTGGTATGTTTGAACAAAATTTATTCGATTCTCGATAATGTTACTTCGGTTCAATAATAAGGTGATATAAAAAAAATATAATTTTTATAATATGAGATTTATAACAGTTAACGGAATATATTGAACATGTAATAATGATTCGATAAATCAATATCATAATAGTATATAATGTTGTATAATAACAGGTGAGGCAATGTGGATAAAGATAATTCAATATTCGTATTTAACAGACGTAATATGTCAATGGCTCTTATTTATTTATTTATTTTTTTTTTTTGTCTCTTCAGAAACATGAACATATTTAAAGATCTAATGCTGATATTCTGAAACTCGTTTAATATGCAAATATGCAATTAAAGTCCAAAATATGTATTTATGGCAAAATATGAAAAACTAAATTAACTCACATCGATTGAAAATTCCTCAAAACATATACATTTTGATAATATTGATGTTTTAGTTAGCAAAGAGAAATATGTTAAAAAACAAAAATAGGGCCCTAGTTATCATATTAGCTATAAACGACAAATCATTGTACATACTAATGTAAATATGTAGCAGGCCCGGAACCAGGGAGGGGCAGAGGGGGCACCTGCCCCGGGCGGCAGATTTTAGGGGGCGGCAAAATTTGAAAAGTTTATAAGAAAAGTAAGTTATTAATAACCTTTTCAAAACAGTAATAATACAATCGATATTGTTTAATTTTATTTCATGTTTTTCTTCATAATTTATGAATTTTATTATACTGAACGACGGAGGTATTGTATTTTAATGGTGTAGGAGAGTGAGGGGAGGGGGCGGCAAACTGATCTTTGCCCTCTCTGACAAATCTTCTAGTTCCGGCCCTGATATGTAGCTATTCGAAAAACATGTATTATGTATTCTTGCTTTGATGTTTGATCTAAACTGAAGAGGGGATGTTTTGAGTTGTAACTCACTGATTTGAATTCCGATTTTTGTGTGGGTAGTAGGGACCTATAATAGTCCAAAACCAGAGTTGCTGCCGCCAATGAGCATTAGGAGCCGAGAAAAAAAAAATTGAAAATCATATATATATATATTTTTTCTCAGCTTTCATTCAAGATAGAGAAATGATTCTTTTTCGTTAAATTGTAGTTTTGTATGTTTTTGAAAATAAAAATACTTTCGTTATGTTCACGACACGAACGGTTCTAGGGTGCTCAAAAATTCGAAATAATGACAAAATTCCAATGAAATCCGCTGAAAATCTGTAGAAAATTAGATACCGCAAATTATTAACGTTTTTTTTGTGAAATTGTCTGCCTTCTGAGATGAGGAATCTGAAACTGATATCAGTTTTTAGTTTAGAAATTTTCTTAATTTATAGTATACTAGCTGAAAGTACCCCGCTCCGCTACGGTTTAATATCATTAGGATGAAGACAACTTAAATTAGTAAAAGTTAAGCTTAACGTTGATAATTATTATTACTTAAATAAACCTGAACAATTCCATTCTTAGAATAATTTCAATAAGTAAATTTGACAATTTGCAAAAGTTAATTTTGTATTATTTTGATAGCCCTCCAGTGAAGCTTCGAGGCAGCACTACCATCTTACCCAGCTCTGATACCAGACCATCAGCTTTTCTTATGGCATACTTTAAGTGAATATAGTCTTAACTTCTCAACTTTTTTGAAGAAAGTTTAGTCAAAGGAAATAAGGTTCTTCACCTCCTCGCTCCACTAACATTTAGGCGTAAAAATCAGCTGCAGACACAGTTTTCTTAAGTGGTGTATTGGAGTTTGGGTCACGCTGAAGGATGTTAATACTGTACCTTTCTTCTCCATGGTAGAACATGATACGATACTAAAGAGAATCATACACTTGATAGAACTATTGATTTTTATCTGCTTTTGTCCCTACATCGAACTGGCCTTACATGTCATCACCAGAGAACATAAATCTTTTAACCTTCTCTTTAACATAAGTCTTTTAATAGCTTCTCTTCACGAAACAACTCAAACTTGTAAGTTGTAAGTAACCTCTGCAGCTACCATGGGTTCACAGAAAGTACCAATATTATAAGGTTTCGACATCGATCGTATTTTTGTTTGTTTACAACTATCAGGAACTTAAACGGTGGTCAAAGTTTGCGGCTTAAAGATCTAACCTATTTTTTAACTTAGCTTATATCCAAATACCATATGATAATTAATCTTTTATTATTCACCCAATAAAAATTGAAATCGCATTTTTCGCAAATTAGCCGCGATCCAGGCCGATTTTTTAAAATTCCTTTCTTAGCGAGCACCTACGGCCCTAGGCGAATCTACATATCGAATTTCATTCCAATCCGTTCGGTGGTTTCTGAGATTTCGTGTTAAGCGAGCGAGTGGTATTTGACAAATATATAATAGATAAATAAAATGTTTAAAAATGGTCTATTTCTAAAAAAAAAAGAAGTAAATAATTTGCGGTATCTCACATATTTCGCCACTGATTGAAACCAAATTTAGAAGCCCTAAAACGGTTTTTTGGTGCGCTAAATCGAAATTTAATGTTAGTTTTTCATGAAAAAAAAATTTCCACAGACATACAGCGGATTTCATTGAAATTTTGTCATTTTTTTCGAGTTTTTGTGTACCCTAAAGCTGGGTCGTATCTTGAACACAACGATTTTCATTTTTTTTTTTTTTTTTTTCTCGACTCCTAATGCTCATTGGCGGCTATAATTCTAGTTTTGCACTAATATAGGTCCCTACTACCTACACAAAAGTCGGCATTCAAATCTGTTACAAATCAAAACGTCCCCTTGTAGGATATTTCTGATTTTATGACTTCATATTTCGATTCACAGAAGTTTCACAACATCAATCAGCCAATGTACGTGAAACTAAAACAAAAGGATAAAGGATGACACGATAGATATCCAGTAGCCACAGGGTCCAGTTCCTTTCGATTTTGAAGTTATTTTTTTGTAAATATGCTCTGTAAATAATTTGTTTTAATAATTTTTAACTTTGATCATGATACAGGGTGTCCAAAAAGAGTATCGGGTATTAGTTACTTCGATGAAACAAAAACTACTTAAAATAAAAAAAAAAAAGAAAAGTTTATGGTTAATTATTACAACATAAAGTGGAAAATTATTTGGAAAAGATGATGTTATCTAAATGGTTAGTGTTATGCTCCTGGCACTCTTCTAATCGGGAACGAAGATTGGCGATCACATGCTGACACAGCTCTCGATATTGCTGCCATTTCTGACCTCATGTTTTGCTTCAATTGCGTCAGGTTCCTCGGATTATTCTCATAGACCTTACTTTTAAGGTATCCCCATGCAAAATAGTCAAGTGGGCTAAGGCCGGGGCTTCTGGGAGGCCAGTAGATGTTACCCCTACGCGAAATGACCTTATTAGGGAATAATTCGTTAACAGCTTCCATTTGATGTATGGCAAGTGGCCCCATCTTGCTGAAACCACGTTCTTCAGTTATTGGGTTTCCAAAATTATTTATGAGTTATTGACCCGTTATATATGAGAATAATCCGACGAACCTGACGCAATTGAAGCAAAACCTGAGGTCAGAAATGGCAGCGATATCGAGAGCTGTGTCAGCATGTGATCGCCAATCTTCGTTCCCGATTAGAAGAGTGCCAGGAGCATAACACTAACCATTTAGATAACATCATCTTTCCCAAATAATTTTCCACTTTATGTTGTAATAATTAACAATAAACTTTTTTTTTTTTTTTATTTTAAGTAGTTTTTGTTGCATCGAAGTAACTAATACCCGATACTCTTTTTGGACACCCTGTAGTTTCACTTAAATTCGGTCCAATTTTTATTGTTTTGCATAATACTTGGCTTTAATGTACTTTGTTTAGTATACTTAAAAATAATGAAATTGGCTCCAGTTTTGTTTAAACGAACAATTAAATATTTCCAGTGGTCCCATTTTTAAATTGTATCCAGTGTGAAAAGAAAAACTGATTAGTCATAAGGATATGTCTGATTTTATGTCGTACATTTAAAAAAAAATTTAATACCTATATATAATCTATATATCGGATTTCTGTTTAGAATCTTTACTATGTTATTTAAGATGATGATGAATGTTTAATATTCGAAAGTAGTCTTCGAATAAAACATTTCCAAATAATTCATTGATCCTAATTAAATTTAAATTATTTATTTGGGGTTCCTCAAGGAAGTGTCCTAGGTCTCATCCTCTACACGTTTTATACAGACGACATTTCTACTCATCATTTCGACTAGCACCGTCCTCACGTCCTCATAGCGTACACTGATGATAAGTGTGTCAACAGTAAATAATCATCTCTTCATCGCATCCTTAATACTCCAATCCAGTATTATAAAACTGCAAGAATGGTTTCGAAATTGGAGAATTGAAATAAATCAAAACAAATCTTATCAAATAATTGAATCCTTCATTGTATGCCTACAACATCCTAACTACTTAGTCTGAGAAACCTATTTTTAACATTGCAAATAGCTGTGCGAAGACGAACTCATGACTACATGAGACAGATTCCTGCCCTACTTGGAGGCTAAAGGGTTATATGGCCAGTAAGTAGGACCAAAACTGTAAGTACTTCTGCTGAAGGGCAATAAAGGCAAGAGTTGGAAGAAGGCGAAGACTACCTGATGAAAGGGTGAAGGCAACTAAATGGTCATTCGTCATCATTCTGTCTCTCTGTCCTGTCTGTCACGCCACTACTGTAAATGGCAAGGATAGGGCATGTCGCAACATTTACGTTTTGTTACAGCTCCTAATGTCACTTTGCCAATGTAGCTTTGCTTTATAGTAGTCACACTATTATGCCAATAACTAGAAGTTGAGACCGAAAGGGTAATGTCGATAACTGGAATCCCAAAGAATGTCTTGAAGAACACTAACCCTGTTAGTTAAATTTAAGTAAAAGGAAAATGTTATAATGTTTTTACAATGTCGCCAATAGTGTTACTTAGAATGCATAGTATACTATGGTTTCTGAGGTTTATACACTGAAAGGAAAATAATTCTACCCAATCGACTTTTTCCATTTCTCGAATAAATGTTTCATCTTTTTTAAGAGTTTACGCCCCCCCCCCATTTACCTTAACCAGGGCATCTCAAACCTAAAAGTTTGCTTTTACTGAATACTGTTTGCAGTATTTGGTCTCTTAAGCAACCAAATGCCGTAAGGGATTTTTCCAAACTTTACATGACAGACATAAAGCTTATTGATTGATATTAATGTTATCAGAATAAAGCAAAAAGAAGATTTATTGCTTTGATTTATTAGAGAAATAATAAGAAACTAACTAATGCATCTTCTCCTCCGCTGTATAACTTTGAAAATAGCTTAGTATTAGAATGTGGACAGAGAATTCCATTTGTGGCATCTCAGCAAAACTGGTTTCAGTGTTGCTTTTGTTTTTTTTCAAATTCTAGCCTCGAAAATGAACCCAGCGCGAAATATTACGTCAAGGACAACTCCAAACTAATTTTGGCCAAAAAGTAATTTATAGCGTGTGGTTGCGTAGGTTTAAAAAAAAATTACGGTAACGGTCGGGTTAAGAGGAGGCAGCAAACTGGCTTGACCCGCGCTACACCGACCAGTTCGATCCTTACGCTTCACTTCGAGTTTACATTTATCGATAGCTCTTTCCTATAACCTCACATGTAAACAATCAGTTCTACAGTTTCAACTTGGATTGTGTTGTTTAGTGTGTTATATTGATATTTAAGTCTTCTTAAATGTAAATAAGTGAAACATAAGTTAACAACATGAGTTTCATAAAGGATTAAGTGTTTTATCAATTCATGTTTTCTTATTCCCTCTTATCTAATGTGTAAAAGTGTTACAAAACTTAAGAACATTAATTTGTACATGGATTTGGTGTATTATATATTTTTATTTGTTGTATCAATTTAAGTGATAAAATTTCAGTATGCTTATTTTGTGAATGCATTCTTTGTCATACATAATACTTATTGCCCAAAAGTGAGACAGATTGTATAATTATTTATATAAAACATATCGATCTAAAAATAAATCTGAGAAAATATATCATAGGTTTCATATTTTCTTATTTCCACTTCCCTTGAGAAAATATAGCAGAAATTAACATCATCACTTTCAACTAGGATTCTGTCTTATAATGTATAATGGATTATAACATGGAGAATAGACAATGTTAAAATAATCACAAACTAAGAGGTAAATGACAGGTAACTATATAATTGTAAAACTTTTGGTATAATGTTATAGATTAAAGTGTTTTAAAAAAAATTTAGAAGCCTGATGATGGAGCATTGTCTCGGAAACATGTAGCTACAAATGTTAAATAAATAGGAGTTATGACAAATAAATACTTAAGGATTCTGTCTTTTAAATATTTATAATTTGTTATTTACACTTCCCTCATATCACAAAGTTTATCAAGAATTAACATTAGTGATGGTTTAGTATTATATTAAATTTCATTTAATATAAAATTAATTCAAAATTGATTTAGTGTCTTATATTTTGAAATTTTCTTATTTCCACTTCATTATTTTCTTATTTCACATTTTAATATCATAAGGTAAACAGAAGTTAATATTACTTTGAACAGGGACTTAAAGTTTCTCCGTAAATAAATGAGAATAACCTTACCCCTCTAAAAGTAGCGACTAAAACACCGAAATTAATCGGAAGAAGGTAAGAATCGATAAAAGGTATTCTCGGCGGGCGTAGGAGCTGCCTCCTCTTAACCCGACCGTTACCAAAATTACAATCGAGTTTTATATCTACTTTCGACGGGGTATAGATCTAGTGTTATTATTTACATAGTTAGTAATCTATAATTATAATTTAGTACCAGTTTTAGACTGCTTATTTTCTTAAAATGATTTTTCGCAATTTGCGTCGAAACGGTGCCCCGAAAAAAAATTCACTGGTATAAAATCGATTCAAAATATGATTTTCTATCGAATTCCGTCGTAAAAAAAACCACATCCCATTGAGAATTCCAAAGTTAGGGTTCTCGCTGGAGAAGAACGGTAGAAGAATGGAGAGCAGACTATAACCTGAAATATATATATATATATTCTCTTTGCTTCAGTAACAGAGTATTCCAATTATAATATATATATATATATATATATATATATATATATATATATATATATATATATATACCAGGTATGCAAGTTTAAAATGTCGTTTTAATTCCAATAGAATGCGCTCTTAGCCTATTGAAGGATTTGCTTAACTCTAAACGCTATTTTGTTTGTTAGTCATTTGTTTACAAAAGTGGACGTATCATACCTTTCTTTGGTGTTAAAAATGTCTAATTTTAAGCCAAATAAAGAGCATTTGCGGCATGTCATGATTTTCTTATTTAATCAAAAGAAAAAGGCATCTGAATGTCATCGAATTCTTGTTGAGACTTATGGCGATGTTGCTCCAACCGTCAGGACATGTGAACGTTGGTTTCAAAGTTTCAAACGTGGTGATTTTGATGTTACTGATCAAAAACGAGAAAATCGACCAAAAAAGTTTGAGGACTTCGAATTGCAATCTTTATTAGACGAAGACAATACCCAAACCCAACAAATGATGGCAGAACAGTTGAATGTCACTAGGCAAGCCATTTCCGATCGCCTGAGAGCTATGGGAAAGATTCAAAAGGTTGGAAAATGGGTTCCACATGAATTGGACGAACGACAGATGGAAAAACGAAAAAACTGTGTGCGAAATGCTGCTTTTACGCCACGAAAGAAAGGGTTTTTTGCATCGAGTTGTAACTGGCGATGAAAAATGGATTTATTTTCAGAATCCCAAACGAAAAAAAATCATGGGTAACGCCAGGACAACCATCCATATCGAGTGCAAGACCGGATCGTTTTGGGAAGAAGACAATGCTGTGTGTGTGGTGGGATCAGAAGGGAGTAGTCTACTACGAGCTTCTCAAACCCGGCGAAACAGTCAATACCGAGCGCTACCGACAACAAATGATCAATTTGAGTCACGCATTGATCAAAAAACGCCCAGAATGGGCTCACAGGCACGCCAAAGTCATTCTTCAGCATGATAACGCTCCTGCACATTCAGCCAGATTGACTAAGGAAATGATTTCTTCGCTTGGTTGGGAACTCCTACCCCACCCGCCGTATTCACCTGACCTGGCGCCTTCTGATTATCACCTCTTCTCATCGATGGGACACTCATCAATTCAAGCAACACTTCAACAATTTCGAAAACGTACGAAAATGGCTCGATGAATGGATTTCAAATAAAGATGAAGCATTCTTTTGGAATGGTATCCATATATTGCCCGAGAGATGGGCAAAATGTGTAGAAAGCGAGGGTCAGTACTTTGAATAAAATATATTATACTTTTTTTTAAATTACTGTGTATTTATTTTAAGAAATAAACGACATTTTAAACTTGCATACCTGGTATATATATATATATATATATATATATATATATATATATATATATATATATATATATATATATATATATATATACACATATATAAAGGTGTGTGTGTTTGCGGATACACAAATAAAATAAGAGATATATTTATTCTAGGACTCTCTCTATTTATTCTCGTATGGAGCGAGTTAAGGCTAGTTCGCATTATGCTAGTATTTTAGTCTAGTCGCAAGTAATTTAGTTGCTAAATTACTCGCTACTGCCCCAAAATCGTTCGCACTTCCACTTTAGTGTTTAGTTTAGTTCCAGTACAGTTTACAAGTGATTGGTGTTTTTAATATGAACATTCCTACAGCGCAATAAAGTAAATCAACTGATTAAGTTAATCTTAACAGCGATTTTAGAAGAGGTAGATAAGGAAATTTGTGTGATTGATTAAAAGAAGCTTTGTGGATACCAAAATGGATCGAAAGAAGGGAGCTACTAATTGTCTTCTCAAGGAATTAGCATTCGAAGATTGGAAGATCCCAAAGAATACTTTGATAATAATAATAACTAACAACTTATTATATAATAGTAATAAAGACGCTGTTGAAATAAAATAATAAAATTATGCAGTAACTACTAATGAATTCGACTAAACGCAACTTGTTTAGCCGGTGCGCCAGTGAGATAGACGTGGTGGGGGGTGGGGGGGGGCTACTCGCTACTCGCCCGAGAAAAATAGAGTAAAATGGATCGACTAAACTAAACTACTCGACTAAATTTTTGTGTTGAGACACTTTTAGCTACTAAATTACTAGCTACTAGACTAAAATACTAGAATAATGCGAACAAGGCCTCAGAGATGGTTAGGGATGGCTTCTACGCAGCAACCTCGCACAACAGCAGAAGAAGAAACTGGCCCGAAAGATAGTTGGGATGATTAGAAATGGTTAGGAATGGTCAGAGCTAGTTAGAGATGGTTAGGGGTGGTTAGAGATCATCAGTTCTAAAAACACACAACTAATTTCAAAACATGAGCACTTTGCTTTGTAGGTTATATATATTATTTTTTTTTAAATGCAAGATAAGAAATGAAACCAGAAAATGAAAAATGAAAAGGACTTCTAAAAGATTTTAGGAACTGTGTAGTTCCTTTTATAATAAACATTTTAGAGCGAGTGTAAAGAAGCGAAAGGGTCAGGTAGAGATGTGCAGTCCTTTAGGTTTTGCATATGAATGGTTGGTTTTTCGTTCCTATTGAAAACAAATAGTATTGGAAATGTTTATCTGGTCACTTAAAACCTTGGGTGGTTTTGAACGAGTTGATTATGTCAAATGATTCACAAATAGACTATTTTCAACCTGATGTATTAGTTTCACTTCGGAGTCTTCCATGAATTTATGGTTATTTTCATTAAAAGTTATAACTGGAAATGGAGTTGTTCCTGTTATTTATTGTATGCTGTTATATCTTTGATTTACCGGTCGGCCAGTTTTCTCCGTATAATTCACAGTCATTACATTTTAATTCAGTTTTTTTCCCTTTGACAAAATAACTTTACAAGATACAATCTGTTAATAGTGTTGGTTGTTAATATTCATTATACATATAATAAGGTAGTCATATGCAGACGACATTACTATTATTAAAGACACCGAGACCCCACGCAAGCCTCTCAGACTTTACAACATAAACTAAACGCAGAAAACAACTGCTGCAAATTATGGAAAATAAGGCTCAACTAAAACAAAGCTCATCAAATCACATTTTCACTTCGAATTCGAAGACATCCCCCCTTCATCGAAAACGAACAGATTCCGCAAACCGACAGAGTACGTTACCTTGGTCTAGTTTTCGACCGTTGTAAGGCATTGGGCCGACACATATCTTATAAACACAAAACATTAAACATAAGGCTGAGGCTACTTTATTCTGCAATTGGACGAGATTCTAAATTAAATCTGACGCAAAAACTCAATTCCTACACTTACTTACTAAAACCTATTTGGACATTTGTCTCACAAATCCATGGAATTGCCAAAACGACGCATATACAAAAAACAACAAACTTTTCAAGCCGAAACTTTAAGGACAATCACACAGGCACCTCGGTACGTAAGTAACATAACTCTGCACGAGGACCTACATATGCCTACTATGAAAGAACACATACAGACTTCTACAAAAAATTTCACAATAGACTTAAAGATCATCCCAACAAACTCATACACGACACGCTCACAACAATGATGCCCAACAATATCCGTAGAAGATTGAAAAGAAGCTGGATGAGAGACCTCCTTGAATAAAATGATCTAGATGGAACCTCTCCACTGGGCTAATGCTTCTCTTCATGCTTTCTAATTGTTTTTCAGGCATCTCATTCGATGGTTGTCATTCATGTATTAGACAGTTGTGAATTAAGATAAATAAAGTAAAAAATAAAAAATAAAAAAAATAATGCGGTAGTATATGAACTAGGTCAGAGGATGACACAAAAATAAATTGAATAACTACAGATATCAAATTGGCATTGGGACCGGAAAGATTGAGGACAAACATAGCGCCCACACTCCTCCATTAGACTCGCTGAATGAGAATGCAAACAGAGCGAACCCTTCGAAGGATGATCCAGTGGTTAGGGTCGAGATAGGAAACTGAGGAGATACAATATATAGCGAGGCCAAGATGAAGGAGCTAGAGGAGCAATAAAAAGGTGGGCAGGATGTAGGATGGGGAGGTTGTAAAAAGGCTATAAGCTGCCAACTTATGAATAATTAGCTGAGCTTGGAGAGGGGGGGGCTGTCAATTCCGCTTTACGGCCGAAGAGTCCCCCCCCCCTTCCCTCCAATGGAATTGTAAATAGCCTCGCTATATAGCTCTGTCCTGGCTGCGGTAGCGTCCCTGCAATGGGGGGGGGGGGGTATCTCTTGTGTTCTCTTTATAACCTACGTGTCTTGTGGTCTGACTGCCTGCCATCTTGGGGAGGGTATTCGCTCTTAGCAAAATCTATACCAAAGTGATCCTCGTGTTGGAGCAGTCGCAAAATTGACAAGGTCTTGTAATGGGAGCTCCAAAAGTAAAATAAAAGAAGAATTATTAAAATCGAAGCTACTGAAAATAAATATAAATTATATTGTTATACAGACAAAAGAAAACATTAGTTTTAAACAGCAATGAAATAGTAAACAAAAGAAATAATTGCCCTTTACTGCGGGGGACAGCAAGACAATCGAATATCAAATGCATTCAATCCTTCCGATCCAAAGTCCTTCGTACTATCGCAAATGCTCCATATTATGTCTCCAACAAAACCCTACATAATGATCTCAATATACCTTTTGTTATTGACCTCATACCTAATAAATTCTCTAAATTTCATCAAAACCTTTCCAACCATCCCAATCCACTTGCTCATTTATTATCCAGTTCCAAGCATCATTATAATCCACCTCGCAGATTAATTAGACAGAGATCATAACGCCAATGGCCCCGAGATTTATCATAAATATTTATATTTGGAGTTCTGGCAATGGCCAGCTTCTCAACTCAAGTATTGTAAGACTGTGCCATAACGCTCTCTCTCTGCCTCCACTGGATTCTACCAGTGACGCAGCTGACACAACAATGCAGGGTACTCTCTGAGCCCCGCTTGCCTTTCAAATTGGGGGGCAGGCTTGGTTCGGGGTATTCTTCGGAATGTTAATAAATATTATATATAGAGTATGATTGTAGTTATGATTCTTTTATTTTTATTATTATTTATTTATTTTTATATTTATTCATTAGTTTCAACAATTAGCACCTACTTTACATTATCAGTTATTATATTATATTTTACTTTGAGCTTTATTTTATTTTGTACTCTATTTTATTCCTTGTATATTTAGAGGCTGTTTATTTTAATTTTATTACTTTATTTTACAAATTGCCCTTTAAAATCGAAACAAACTTAACAAACCAATAGAAACAAATTGACAATTATAACTCATATGAAAACAAACAAAATACGGAATCGTTGATGAGTGAGCCTCGCAGAGGGAGCGGGACGACTACGACTGACTGCTCACAGCCGCAACGAAATGTCCATGATCTAGTTGGCTTCGATGGAAACATTCGCAAGACGTGGATAAGGATAAGGAGTACGTAATGGTGGACGGAGCACTTCTTCGACATTGATCGAAGAGCTGGTGGGCCAACGTCTGCATTCAAATACTCAACGATGAAAAAAAACAACAGTGACGTTAACCACTCGCCATCTTAAGGCCGTCTTACACGCACTAGCAAGTTGTGCAAATCAAGTTGAAAGAAATTTTGCTGTTCACACGTCCAGTTCTGTTTGCACAGTTGTGAGGCAAAAAAACATCTTTTTTTTTTTCTTTGTTGAAAATGGAAAGTTGTAACGAATCAATTCTTGCAACGGTTGCGATATGCATCATTAAAAAACATAGCAAATCGAAGGTTGCTAAGAGGAAATGTTGGAAACCATGGTTGTTGAACAGGGGTGAGTTTTCTCATACCAATTTATTGAATGAATTACGCAAAGTTCATGCTGAAGTGCCTATCATTACGTCCAAAAGCCAGTGAAGGATACTGGTTTCAGATCTGCCAGGATCAGACGATATTTGGCGGCCGAAGGACATACATACTTGGCCCACTCTCTTTCCACAATTTAGTTTTCTCTCTTAAAGACACATTGTTGAAATATTCCAGGATTTTATGATTTTTAAGATGGCGGCTATCAGTAGACAATAGGGCTAACAATCGGACCGTTGCTAGGTAATGCTGCTGCGGAAGTCTGTAGCCATAGCAACCAACTTATTTCTCACTCACATAATTGATAATATATTGTCTATTAAATATTCACAGAACTAAATTCAAATTAATTCAACTGTAAATCATTAACGATATTAAATACAGTTTATTGTAATGGCGTTAACACCTGGGTTTAACTCAACTTTTAAAAGTTCCAATGAAACACTAATTTCTTATCAAACATCATCAGTTCTAAAGACATACATAAAATTGAAAACATCAAATATTGGTCGGCCGGTTGTATCGTGAAGAATTGGATAAGACAAATTAGATTTAAAACAAGTTAGCTATTTACCTTCTAAGCAGGATTTTTAATATCTTCTGAGTTGTGAAAATATAACCGGTACTTCTTAATAACCATTCTTAAAGTATCTATTTTGGTGCAAAAAGTATTTTTAGAGTTATTATAGGATTTAGGAAAACGACCAAATAGCCTTTGAATAAAAACAAATTCAATAATAGTGGCAAATATTTCATCATTCCCAATGACAATTAATCTTAATTTTAATTAATTAATAAATTAGTCAGCAATATGGTGTATAAGATACGATATACTAATTGTAAGTACTGATTATAGTAAACCTCTCATTAACCTATGTGATGAATATCATTCATAAATTTACGTAAACATGGTAAAATTGAGTCACACTCAACTGTGTCATCGATCAAGCCACCATTTTAATTTTATTCTCCAACTAATTAGTACCAGCTGATTTAAAACATATGGTCGCTGCCTAACAAATAACCAATTTCAGTGAGTAAAAACTGAAAAATATGCACATATATATGCAAATATATAGGATAAAATATGCAAGTATCTAAGTTATTTAGAAAAAAAAGCTATCAAGTCGGTTATGACTAGATTTGAGGGGGAAAATTATAATTACCTCTCTTCTTGGGTTTGAAGTCTGAATGTTTGTTGTTACTCCTCTTCTCAATCACTGCTTTTACGTTTAATCTTGAAATCGGTTTTGTTTTTTTTCTAAAAATTATTTTCATTAAGTTTTGACACGCTCGAGCTCAGTTTGTATGGCTCAGATCGAAAATTTGCAAAGAGTTTCCTTATCAGAAGCAGTAGATTGTAGATAAACATATCAATGGTCTAATGTTTTTGTCAGTTAGGGAGGGGGGGGGGGGGAATTGAGTTTATTTTTTAGCTTCCTCTAGTGGAGGAATGGAGGTAATATGAGGTTTGAAACCTCCCTTTGCCAGTCAATCAATAATTTTATAGCCTAGTATTCCAATGTGTTCCAAGGAAGTACATTTTGTTACATCTTCTTAAATAGTTGCGATTTGTTCCTATTTAGCCCTGCCATGTCCCTGGATAATTTAGAATAGAACATTGTTAAAATTAAATCAGAGTAGTGATGTCTATAATTAAAAGAATATGTGACACATTTAAATAATATTAAATTAATTTCTCAGATGTAGCCATATTAAATATGTATGATGTTATGTTGTGTTGTGTCGTGCAGGGGGGGGGGGGGGGTAGAGATGTAGGCTAACTGTAGATAGCGCTGCCTGCTATCTCCCTCCTCCAACCAGCCAATAACACCACAACACCCCAACATCTCTTCCTAATGTAATTTTATACATTGGCTTTATATTGTGGGGTCCACTCACCGCCGCCCTTATTGCTCTATTTATCGCTGCCTCATAGATAGACAGTATTATATAGTTTTATAGTTTTATTGTCTCCCCCCCCCCGCTGTATGGCTTAATTGTTCCCTCAGTTACTGTTATCTAATATCTTGATGTCATAGCAACTATATCAACTCTTATATCACCAATCCAGATCACGTTAACAACGTATTTAATTTTAACTGAAAGTTGTTTGCTAAATCATAATCGTAACTTCAAAATCTTCATTAAAAAAAAAAAAAAACACAATATAAATCTATTAACCTACAATGCAAAAAATAAATAAAACAGCTGTTAATATTTAACAGCTGATTCTAAAAAATACTAAATAATAGTTACAGTTAGCTATATATATTTTCACCCTAAATATTTCTGCTACTTAAGATATAAATTTAGATAAATAAATTGTGTCAAATTCATATTATGACATTTAATACAATAGCTTGTCCAGAAATACGTTGCGAAATAACTGTTAAAATGTTCCCGATTTTGAACTTATAACAAATCGCCTGCTTGGAGGTAAAAGTGAATAAGTAGCTAAATTTTTCCACGTTTCAATATTCAAACTGGAATATTTCTCAGCTAGTTATATAGTGATTTTTCTCATTCTCTAATGTCCATATATAGCAGTTATATTCACTTGCTGACTTTTTATACTTATAGGAAATGATAATATCAACACTAGTGATTGGCCATTCCGACTTAGAAGTGGAATGAGATTTTACGTTCCGTTCCACTATTGGAACCAGTTCCACGTCAGTTTGACTAACCTACTACCTACTTTCTATGCAGTTTGTTCCATCCCTTGGTGTGACTTCGGGCTGTTAATCTACTTTTAATTTATAATTTAAAATTTTACTTTAGGTACTATAAGATTAAGAAGATTTAAATAGCTATGTATACTTATTAAAACAATGTAAACTTTTAAAATAGTTTTATTTAATCAACAATTTTTTTTTTTTTTTGGAAAAATGTTAGTTATAGTATAGTGGACAATTTTATAATTACATTGGTTCCGAGAAATTAGGAGTAATCATTTCTTGTGCACAACTTTAGAACAAGTAGCGAAAACATTATTTAATTTCATATGCTGTAAAACCTTGTGTGATTCATTTCCCTGAATCAAAGAAAAATCCGAGCTCTGCCGGCAGAATAGAAAATTTCAACGAAAGTGATTTATTTTGAAGATGCCCATGCGTGGTGTGGTGGGGTGATGGAAGGGGGGGAGGGAATCAACAGCGGAAGGATCAACGCAACAAAGCAGTCGGAACTACCTAGAAAAAAAAATAAAAACCTGTACTTACAACCCATGAAGGGTCTCAGGCTCAGTACTTAAGGTAGGCAGTTCTGTTTCTGAGCCAACGGTTGTGAAAGGAGGTGATTTGGCCAGAATTCACGCTCAACCGCCAGGTTTTTCCTCCAATGAAGGGTAACCACTTTTTATGAGGGTGGGTGTGCCCCAGGAGGGTCTCCCGACCTCGGATTCGATCCACGGCCGAAATAACAGAAAATAAATTTTCTGCCTTCAGTTGGACTCGAACTCGGGCCCGGGAGCATGGTAGCCAAGTGCCTTACCCACTGAGCTACCGCGCCTCCGACCAAGGGTGGAACGAAACCAGAGATCCAATCTAAACTCTACTTCACCAGGGGACGGAACTTGGAACTGTTTCCAGTTTTGAACCGATTTGGAACGAAACGAGAGATCTTTTGGCGTTGGTTTTCGTTCAAAACTGGAACCAGTTCTAAGTTCTGTTTCTCCCAAAACGACCCATCCTAATCAACAAACAATGAATTTTTGTCGAATTTGGAAAAAATTGCAGTTAGTGATTTCTACCTCCAAGCAGACGAATTAGACTCTGGTATAACCTTGAAGCAGGAACCTAATATTAGAAGTATTAATATTAATTAGTACTTAATATTACTTTTTCTTTCATTAATGTGATGTGTCTCCGTAAAAATATGTGCCATTTTAAAAATTTAAATTATACCTACAAGCAGACGAATTATCGTCACACCACATATTTTATAGCTTTTTGGATAACAAATTAATTTAATTTAGTAATTTTATTATCAATTTCTAGCTATAATTAACACTGGATCATTGTAACCTCTCTTGAATGGCGCTCGCTTTACTACCCACTACATATTTATCGCTTTATAAACAGTAATTTAGAGAAAATATGTAAATTTTATTATTGCTAAACCTTCCTTGACCTGTGAAGATGATGTAGTTATTTGGTACAGAATAGTTCTATAGTTTTCGCGGTTAGTGATCACGAACGGAAATGGCTTGTCCTTTTATATATAACTTCATCATCCCCCGTCGAGGAATTTAAACTAATAATTGATTTTCAACCGACTTCAAAAAAGAGGAGGTTCTCAACTCGTCTGTATTTTTTTTTTGTGTGTATGTTACGCGATTACTCCGTCAATTCTGGATCAATTTTGATGAATCTTTTTTAGATCGGTAGGGCATACTTCAGAGGTGGTCCCATAAAAAATATTTTGAAATCAACGAAGCACTTTTTAAGAAAAATCAAAAATAACATTTAATAAAATCACTTATTAACTGTTGTTTTTTTTATTTTTCTTAAAAAGACTCTGGTTGACAATGAACGAAATTATCGATACTTATATAGCTATTCACAATTAATGATCAGTTATTTTTGGAGTCAGTGCCAGCCAAGGAGGGCACTTCAATCCTGCATTTGCAACAAACTTTTGAATGGCACGAAACAGCGTGTGGCGGTGATGAAATAGTGAGCAATCTTTACAATTACCTATTATTTTTTATTTTTTTTTTCGGATTCTGTTTGTTTTTTTTTGGCACCGACTACAAAAATAACTGTTAATTGTGAATAAGTATATAAGTATCGATAATTTCGTTGATTGTCATTTAATTCTCTTTGTTTCGAAGCAACTAAAATATTATTTTTTACTTTTTAGTTCTATATATGTAGGTTTTAATCTTGAAGTCGGTTTTGTTTTTTTTTTTCTAAAAAATTATTTTTTTTGTTTATCGATAAAAATCTTGTATTAAAGTGAACAATTGAAAATTATATTTTTGATAATATTTTCACGCATAGCAGCCATTATTAACTTGGTTAAATTTAGATTGATTAGGTATTTGAAGATAACATAAAGCATAATTAGACATCCAATTTTCAATTTAATATATGAGTGGTAATCCAGATGGACAGAGACTATATGAAGCAGGAACCTAATATTAGAAGTATTAATATTAATTAGTACTTAATATTACTTTTTCTTTCATTAATGAGTAACAATACAATAATTGTTAACGGGAGTTAAAGGACGGGAGGTTACACTCGTGAAACTGTGTCTCCGTAAAAATATGTGCCATTTTAAAAATTTAAATTATAATCATTAAAGTATAATGAATTTATTTATAATGGAAAACCTAAATAGAACATCTGTTAATATATTTAATAGCTGATTATTAAAAAATCATATGATATATCATAAATATTAAAATAAAAACAAAATGAAATAAATAAACTCTTAATACAATAACTTACAATAGCTTCTTAATATATATATATATATATATATATAAAATATATATATATATATATATATATATATATATATATATATAAATAAAAAACATGTGTCATGTCTTCATAAAAAAAACAAAAAACAACAAGGGTTCAATTCTCATCTGGGCAGGTTCAAATTTATGTCGTGGCTGACCCACTGAATGAATTTCGACCTTCTCTCTCCACACTATTATAGACTGTTAATCTGTAGGATAACCCGTCCTTCATGCCTTAGTCGGAGTACATAGGGACGTTAAACCTTGAAACAATCTTATTAAAGAAATTATTAAGTTGGATTAACAAGTATTTATTATATTGAAATTGTTTTTTAAGCAATGAAAATAACATTTCAATATGGCTTTAAATCCACTCTACAATCTATAATATATACTATTAAATAAAAGGACAAGCCATTTTTCGTTTGTGATCACTGAAGACCGGATTTTCGTGCAGTATAAAACATTGAAACTTGGAACAACAATTTCAAAACGTGCAAAAGCGTGCAATAAAAAAAATCAAAACGTGCAATAAAAAAATCAAAACGTGTAAAAAGGTGTACTAAATAAAAAGATATTCGTTTTTATATTTTATTAGCACCAAGTAGACATAAAATAGTAAAATATTGAATACAATAAAATCTATAATTTTCCTTTATTTAAACTATATTTTGTATTAAAATATTTAAATAAAAAACAGTTAGGCACAATAATTAAATGCCATAGTAAAACAAAAAATAATAAAAAATTCTATTGATTATCATCAAGTATATACATAATATTATTTTTTAAAATAATATATTTTAAATCTATCTTTTAAACTATAAAATACGAAAACAGGATCATTTTATAGGACAAAAATCAATTATTTAGACGATATAAACAATTCAATAAGACAAAAAAGAATTAAGAAATAAATAAAGAAATCAATTTTTTTCGTTAAAATTTACTACAATGTACATTTCTAAATTTTTTTCTGTTAAATTACACCTCCTGTCATCGAGGATATTTTTTAAAAGAGAAAAAGCTCTTTCTACATCAATACTGGTAATTGGACATTTAAATAGTTTGCCATTTAAAACGTCGTTAAATGTTTGTAAAATTTTAAATCCAAGATTTTTTTCAAATACGGTTTGAAATTTTTCATAAATTAATTTTCCTTTGTCGTTATTTACTTTTTTGAATGTCTCTTCAACACTTAGTACGATATTGATTTGTTCATCTAACGATAGATTTTTGGCCTCTAAACGTTTTATTGCAACGGGTATTAGGCCAAAATGGGACCTTATGAATGCCAATGCGGACTTAACTGAATTGTTTTTTACAATGCTTTTTAATTTGGTGATAACAAGAGCATCTTCTTCCAAATGTTCTATTAGCTCTGCATATCTATCCAAATTTTCGGAATAAAAAAGGGCTGCGACTATCCAGGTTCCCCACCTGGTAAGAACTGCTTCTGGGGACAAGGGGCAATTCATTACATTCCTATATAAAGCCACTCGCTGAGGGGCTTCCAAGAAGATTTTTTTACCACAAGTTATTAATTTATTATTTTTTCGGCAACTCTATTAAGACCATGCGCCACATATGTTGTGTGAACCATGTTTGGCTAAAACACTTTAAGAGCGTTCCCAGTTTTGATCATATAAGGAGCTGCATCGGTTACTAAAAGTAAAACCTTATTTTGATACCCGTTGAGGCCGAAAAAATTTAACAAAGTATCGTTGATAAACCGCGACACCGTCTCAATATTAGTTTTTTCCAATTCTTTACAAGAAGTTAAGTGAGGGGTAGGCTGAATTTCTAAGTGCAAAATACCAATTATTAATGCACAAATATATTTCGCTCTCGAATCAGTCGTTTCATCGACTGAAACAAATAAATTTATTGGAAATTTCAATTTTAATTTTCATTAAAGTCTGTTCATAGCAGACATTTAGATAATTTTTTCTTAGTGTGCTCTCGTCAGGTATTTTCTGTCCGGTATATTTTTCTAAAAAGTTAGTAAATTGCGGACATGACAGCTTGAATAGCGGAATATTGGAAGAGACTAATGCCATACACAATTCCTGATTAAAAGAATTCTTATTGGCGCCACTACAGCTTTCTGTTATCAAAAGTTGAGTAACGTTTTTTCTTTTCATAGCGGCCTCAACTGCCTGTTTATGACTGCCTGTACAATAAAATAATAAAATAAAAAAAATGTAGGTACACAGAACAAGATAAATGATTTAAAAGTCAGCATAAATTGGGCAATTTAACTGTTTAGGAAAAATTAAAATTAAACGTAGGTAGTACATTAAGTTATATTTTCTTGATTAGGATTTAGTAAATGCCATTTCATAATTTAAGTCTAAAACTTACTTGTTTGGCAGTGGGCGTCTACTTGCGATTTGCAGCAAGATTCACAAAAAATGATTTTTCCATCAGTTTTTAGTTCTGGGTACGGCTGTATTTGGAGCAAACACTACTTTCCCCTTTAGGCATGTTTGATATAGAATTGCACAAGTTGATAGTGGCAGAAGAAATGAAAATAAAGAACTGAGAAATACAAACACGGCTACCGGATATAGGGAGGGGTGGGGGTGTTGAAGAACATAAAAATTCCCAGAAAATGGGGGACTCGAGAACTGAAAACTTCTACGAAAAAATATTAAAACCGGTTTAAAAAAAAATGGTTTGTTTTATTCCTCTTTTTTTATAAAACGTATAGTGTTTGTTTATATTTTATCTGCTTTGTTGACTGATTTTTTTTTAATAACAAACAAATTCAAAAATAAAACCTTAAAACGTGCAATTTCATGCAGGAAAATCTTAAAACGTGCAATTTCGTGCAATATAAAACTAGTATAGAAATAACTTGGTTTTCATAATTTGAATTTCTATCCAAGTTTTAATGAATTTGAAGTTTGCAAAAAAAAAGATGCAATTGCACGAAAATCCGGTCTTTAGTGATCACTAACGACAAAAACTACTGAACCAATCTCTACCAAATTTGTCAACATTTCTAAGATGGTTTATCAATATTAGAATCTACTGATTTCCCGTTAATTTGTTGTTAAAAAAGCTATAATAAGCGGATAATAGTGATGTTAGAACATCGACCGACAGGTGGCGATCGCAATTATACATGAAAGGTTACAAATTTACAGTGTTATGTAGAACTTGACATTGGTAATACAATTTAATTTTTTTTTTTTTTTTTAATACTATTTATTGATATTTACAACTGTACATTAATATACATCAAGTAAATTTGAAGAAATGATTATAATGACATGTAAATCACTTGTGAAGAACTACTCACTAGTAGCACTTTAATAAAAATTCTAAACTAGAAGGTCTCTTGGCCATCTTCTTTTCAGACGCCTCGGTGGGTTATCAGGTATCGAATGAGAAGCAAGTTGAGAGACTAATGGATTCGTACTGTAGTTTAGCGCTCTCACTCAGCCTCCACTGGTGATATCTTATACTAGTGACGCAGCTGAGAGAGAAGCGCTGGAATCTCTTGGGGCCTGACTTGTTCCTCCATAAGTGGAGGTACAAGGCAGGTCAGGGGAATCCCTCAGATGTGTATATATTGTAAATAAAGTATGAATGTATTTTTAAGATTTTATTTAATTTTAATTTCTAAATTTTTTTTTCTCTTTTTTTTATTATTATTATTTTTTTTATTATTGTTATTTTTGTTTTATTTTTTTTTATTTTCATTTTTATTTCACTTTATGTATTGTATAGTTTGAGGTACTTTGTTTATTTAATTTTTTTTTTTTTTTTTTTTTTTTGTAGTACATATTATGTGATTCTGTACTTATTTTTATTTATTATTCACTTTTATTTATTGTTCACTTTCTTTGTTTTTATTTCATATTGTACATATTGTGTGAATGGATCCATTGAACCATCCATATTACTTATTGCTCACATTGAGGCAGATTGTAATACTTTCCTTAAATAAAAAAAAAAAAAAAAATGGATTCGTGTGGGAGTGCAGTTTAATATGAAAGGATTGGTATCTGGTTTGGGCTAAATCAGCAACATATGGAACATTGAGGTCTTTATGGATAAGTTTATTCGTGACAAAGTAAGGAGCATTAAGGATTTTCCGAAGGATTTTGAATTGTAAAGATTGGATTCGAGAAGAATTGGATGGTTTAGTGGAGCCCCAAACCTCAACTCCGTATGTCCATGTTAGGTAATAATAAAACTTATATTAATAACAAATTAAATTATAATGTTGAGTGGCAGAAACGAGGTTTGCAAAATTTTCATTTACTTTTATGATTAGAAATTAAAATCCAACCAGGTGAAATAAATTATACTATTTCAAAAAATTATCAAGAAATCAAAGTTTCAAAACTTTGCTTTTAGATATTACTTTCAATATGGATTTAATGCTTTTTTTTTTAAAATAAAGAAGAACATTTCTCAGAGAAAAGTATTGAAATAAATCGAATGAAGTTTACAATCGAGAAATTGGAATCTTGGGAAGGAGCAAAGGTGGAGCCACGGTTCGATATTGTTACCGCTATTTTAACCTTTTTGTAAATCAGGAATTATTATAAACCTATCCTTTAATAATGGGATAAGTCAGAAAAAATGACCGTTTTCTTTGTGTTTGAACTTTGCATCGTAATTCCTCTGTTTTATACATTCGGAAGCTAAGATTGTGATAAGTTCATGTTTGATCCCGTCTAAATCATTTGGTAAACAGCATGCCCTCTATCCGGGCTCAGTACTTCTTTAGCTTTCGTTTGTTCACAATGACAGCAAAGTACGAAATTATCGTGATTTTGCTTCGGAATTAGAAACGGAAGTTTTCAGCAGCTGAAGCCACTCGTTTAGTGGCTGAATTTGAAGATGAAGACTCTTTGGATGAAAGGACGGTGAGAAGGTCGTTTCAAAAATTTAATGAAGGTGATTTGAGCCTTGAAAGGAAATCAGGACCAGGGCGTGTTTCAGTAGTCAACCAGGACGCTCTGCATTTTCAGAGCTCTGTTCAGAACAACTGCAGAGAACGTACGATGTTTTGGTTCAGCGGTATCCAAGTTTAGTCAACGGGAAGCAAGTCTTGTTCCAACAAGATAATGCCAGACCCGACACCACTCCCTTAAATGGACATTAAAAACTAGCTATGGTAATTTGGATGGAATCGAGCTTCTCTCTCCTCACCCGACATATAGTCCAGGCTCATTTCCTTCGTGGAAAAACATTCAACTACTTAAATAATGTTGAAAATGAGGTTCGTGAGTTCTTCGATTCAAAACCCAAACAGTGGTACCATCAAGGAATTCTACTGTTGGCTTCCTCCAGATGGCGTCAAACCATAGAGCACAATGGTTTATATTTTGATTATTAAAAACCTTTGTAAGTAGAAGACAAACAAATTTTGATTTTTACCAATAAAACGGTAATTTTTCTGACTCACCCCATTACAATGTTTATTAGAAAAATAATTTTCAAAGCTAAACTGGACATTTTACCTTGAAAACAATCTCCTAATGTACAAGACTGTTCTGAAACTACCATACGAGGTGTGATCAAAAAGTTCCAGGACTGAATTTTTATACATTTATTCATACAACATACAGGTTATTCAAATTTGTCTCCTTCGAAGTACTCCCCTTGGGAAGCTACACACTTTTCCCACCAGTGTTTCCACTGATCAAAGGCCCCAGAAAACTCTTCTTTTGTAAAGGTGTTTAGCAGCTCCGTTGTTTTTTCTTTAATTTCGTCAACTGTTTGAAATCTTCGTCCTTTCAGGTGTCTCTTGAGCTTCGGGAAAAGAAAAAAAGTCGGCTGGAGCCAGGTCAGGTGAGTAGGGGGGCTGAGGAATGACAGTCATTGCGTTTGTTACACAAAGGTTACGGATAACTAATGCAGAGTGAACAGGAGCATTGTCATGGTGAAGGACCCAATCACCACTTTGCCACAGCTCAGGTCTCTTTCTTCTCAGGGCATTACGCAATTTTCTGAGGGTTTCAAGATAAACAAAATGATTAATTGTTTGATCTTGTGGAAGGAATTCATAGTAGACAACACCTTTACAGTCAAAGAAAACCGTAAGCATGACCTTCACATATGATTTGACTTGGCGTGCTTTCTTGGGTCTTGGAGAACCTTTTGATGTCCATTGTGATAATTGGGCTTTTGTTTCCAGATCGTAACTAAAAACCCATGTCTCGTCTCCCGTAATGACATGTTTCAAGAAGCTTTCGTCGTCATTTGCCTTTTGAAGAAGTTCCTTAGAAACATGAGTTCGGTGTTGTTTTTGGTCTTCAGTCAACAGTTTTGGCACAAACTTTGCAGCAACACGACGCATTTGAAGTTTTTCAGTTAAAATTTCCTGACATGACCCAAATGAAACAAAACCCTACAATATGATTTCAATATATATATCTCCTAAAATACACTCTAAGCTTGAAGCTTGTTTTAAGCTGATTCAAAGCCTAGATGCCTTATTGTAAATATTTGATTATCAAAGTGGTGACTACTAGAGAACTTATTTATTATGTTTTGTTACTTTTATTTATATGGCGGAAAAGATGTAATTATGGGCACCCCTCCTTACTGGCTAAGACAGATACTGAAGACTGGCGGTGAGGACTGTCTCTAGAGCCATTTGCTAATATAAGATAGCAATGGGCAGTTGGAGCCATTATTTGTAACCAGTCTGGATCCAGCTTGAGTTACTGTGCAAATTGGTGTTCGTTCTGCGCTGTGGACTTTTGAGAGACATATGAAGTCGTTTAAGCTACTTTTTGAAGCACACATTTTACGCTTTTAGGTTACATTTGATAGAGTTATATTTTGATTATTAAAAACCTTGTAAGTAGAAGAAAAAACAAATTTTGATTTTTACCTATAAAACGGTCATTTTTTCTGACTCGCTCCATTATATAAAACGTATATTCTAAAAAAATAAATTCAAACGTTAATTCATTCCTTCCTTCAACATACTTCCTAATTATCCGTTCCTACCTCAGTGATATAACCTTCAAAGTAAACCACAAATATTCCTATTTTTCCCTCTTTACCCAATCTGCCGGTGTTCCTCAAGGTAGTAGTACCCTAGGTCCCATCCTCTACAGCTGACCTTCCATCTCATCCTACCACTGTCCTCACCACTTACGCTGATGACTCATGAAATAAAAAATAAACTTTATTCTGGGACAGACTGTCCCTTAAGAATAATTAAAGTCCATAATAATAGGTACAATTGTCTGGCTGAGATTAGCTAAAGCTCAGCACATCGGTGTTAAAAATTAAATTAGGAGAAAACAAACAAAAAGAAAAGAAGAGAGAAGAAATAAAATTGAGTAATAAAAAAATTATAAATAAAATAAAAAACAATGAACAGTAAAAATTTTAGGACACTTATGCACATTTACATTTTTGTGGAAGATTGAAGATCGAGGAGATGGATAAATAAAAGATGTTTAAAAGAAGTTAAGGAAGAGGCTTTGCGAATATGGATAGGTAAGGAATTCCAAAAAGAGGTAGCACGGATGACGAAGGATTTTTCAAAGGAGGCAGGTCCATATGAGGGAGTATATAGGTTGGAAGGTTGGGATCTTGTATTCAGGTGGTGGTGAATGGAGGAACGCAGAGTAAGTAGGTCTAGGATATAGGAAGGTTTATTGGTTTTAAATGAATGGAATAGGAAAGTGCCGAGGAAGTATTGCCGTCGAAAATCGTGGTAAAGTCACCCTAGCTAAATAAGTACCAGCAAGATACGTGAGGACCGTCTGTCGACACCAAAGATAAATCTTATGAAGCTAATCATAAGACTCCTTAGTCTCATCTCTAGCTCAACAGACAGCCCCCATACACCAAGCACCCGTAATCAAAGTGGGGAAAAATGAGAGAGGATACCAGAAGATGGCGGGTACTTCGGGGAAAGGAGTCACGATGTCTTTGGAGCTGTTTGAGGATCATGATGGATTTTCTGGTAATTTGAGAAATATGGTTATTCCAGGATAAGTGCTGATCAAAGGAGATTCCGAGGTTTTTGATGGAAATTTGGAATTAAATTGTACGGTTATTGAGGTAAAGTAACGGATATTAAGGGAAGAAATTAAGGGTAGGGATAAGGATAAGGATAGCCTTGCTTTTCTCTCTCTGGATTCAGGCGTAACTTATTTTTCATTGCCCATCCGCTGATGTTCTCAATATTGTCCTGAATCTTACGAGATGCTTCGAACATGTCTGAAGGATGGAAGGATAAGTAGATTTGGAGGTCGTCGGCATACAAATGATACTGGGACTGGCGTATAACATGGGTTAGGTCAATAATATAAGCAGAGAAGAGGATTGACGACAGGGAGGATCCTTGAGGAACACCTCGTGTTAAAGGTAGTGAGGATGAGGGAGGTGTGTAGGGAATGATAACTGTGAGACAAGAAGGAGCGGAACCAGCTTAAAGCACTGTTGGATAGGGAAAGGTTGTGTAATTTGGAGAGGAGAATTGTATGATCGACGCAATGAAATGCTTTTGAAAAATCGAATAGGACAAGGATTGTAATTTGCTGTTGGTCCATGGACACATGTATATTATCAATAAACAATGATCCCTTCATTGCCTCTCAAACACTCCAATCCCATATCCTAAGCCTTCAAGAATGGTGTCAAAAATGGAGAATCAAAATAAATCCTAATAAATCTCACAAAATAACCTTTACCCTTCGTCGTAAACCTACGACTTCCGGTTCTAATATTCCACTACTTCCTATTGAACAGATCCGTTACCTAGGACTCCACTTGGGCAAACGTCTTACTTGGAATCCATATACAAGACTAAAACGACAGGAAACTGCACGTCGTTTTCGACTTCTTCAACATTTACTAGACAAACGCTCAAACCTTCCGCTTTACTACAAAAGACTCATTTAAATGGCAGTTATCAGACCTATTTGGACATATAGAATTGAGCTTTGGGGCTCAACTAAACCTTCGAAAAATCCTTAATGCTCCTTACTTTGTTACAAATAAACTTATCCATAAAGACCTTAATGTTCCGTATGTCGCTGAGTTAGCCCATACCAGATACCTATCCTTTCATAGTAAGCTCCATAACCACTCAAATCCATTAGTTTCTCAACTTGCTTCCCACTCCATTCCCGATAATCCTCCGAGGCGTCTGAAAAGGCCCATTTACTTACTGTATATAATTGTACAGTTGTAAATTTCAATAAATCGATATAAATAAAAAAAGTGAATTCGATTCGAGTAAACCATAGGATTGAATTGGATTGTATAGAGGCCAACATAATGGATCTTCTTCCGTTGCTCATACTATACTATATACTAAGAAGCGGTAGAGGGTATTCTGGTAGCCGCGGCCAAGTAGACCGATAATAAAGTGGGTAATGGGAAGGAGCGGCGGAGAGCGAATATAGAAGGCAGTGCTAACTGCGCACGCGCGGATCCATACCTCGCCCCCCCCCCTCCATCCACATTTAATTTGGATAAGCTACCGAAGGGGGGGGAGATGATTCGGGTTTATTTAAACTTTATCCCCACCCCACTTCTTAACACTGCCTTGATGAGGAGCGATATTTACGGGAGCAATCTCAGCGCGCTCTATTATTAGCCCTGAGCAAGGATCTTCCTCTTCTATATCAGTTAGCCAACTTCACCCCATCCCCTCCCCCCAGGGCGCTCTCTGCAGTCCCCCTCGGGAAATGCAAACTTTACTTTTTATAACCCCAATCATCCCCAGTTTTTCTTTATTTTCCGCTATTTGCTCAAAGAGTCGCCTGAGCAAGGCAAGAGAAAGTTGAGTTGAAGAGCTCTTCTTCAAAATATATTCTTTACTATATTCATAAATTCTAGACCAACATGTCTTAAACAAACATGATCTTCGATTGTTTCTACAGTATAAGTCCACAGAGATATCATGAGTGCATTTAAAAATCCATCTGGTCTGGTGATTATTTAAAATTTAAATAAAATATTTCTGTGGTCAACAATTGTAAATCTGCCAACAACAGATAGTTTCATATGGTCCGCCTATCAGCGAAGTACATGGGATACCCTAATGAGAAAAAAATTAGGTGATGGTATATCTAATATTTACAGCTGTTCGAAAGATAAAATAAATCAATTAATATTAACAGTGGAACATAAGATATAACAAGTATTAATTATGATAAAAGAGGAATTTATATGAGATGACTATCAATCTTACGTTTACATAAATATTAAATAATTCTGTCACACTTAAATGCTCTGCCATCGACGAAGCCACCATTTTAGTTTTATACTCCAACTAATTTGTATCAGCTGATTCAAAACATCTGATCGCTGCCTAATTGATAAGAAGCCTGTACTTGCAGTATTTCCATACAACCACGTAATAATTATGAATATGGATTCTCTCCTTCTGTGAGGCAGATCATATTTACTCAATAAAACGGTTTATTGATTAGAAAAAAAAAAAAAAAAAAAATGACAGCAGACTAGGCACAGCTTGAGAAGGCGAGGCGGTGCACAATGGAGCCATTCGTGAATCTAGCCAGACAAAAGTCCAAAAATGAAGTTTGATTTTTTGATGCAGAAAGTGGTTGATCTAACAGGCTAATTGTTGGAAGACATGAAACGAAGTGAATCAGGCTGCGGAAATGTAATAAAGCAATGCCATAAACAACGAACTAATACCAATTTAATCCTGTACGATTTATGAATTAAGTTAGTATTCTTTCAAGCACTCGGCAGTTAACACCGTAATAAGTTTTGTTATTTTTTTTTTATTTCACGATAAATCGCATTCAAATTAGTAGCTATTGGTACATTTTGTGTTTAATTTTACGGCATTTTAGATCATCAGACGGTAGGCAAATTAAAAAGTTGAAAAGTAAAAAAACATATCCATGTTTTAATCTGAAACATTTTACGTAGGTAAACAGTGTCTCCCCCAAATCCCAAACAGTGTCTGGGGACATTTAATTTTAGTGAATATATAGCATTTCTGCCCGTTTTTGCCCGTTTATCAGTAGCACCAAAAATTGGGTTTCTGGCGGAGTACTCTCAGTTGCGCGATTGGAATTGGCTGAAGCGTTACGGGCTGAAGGTTTCAGTTTTAATAGTTCCCAGGAAGAAAAAAATATGTCTGGTCAATCATATAATTCAACAATTTGCAACCGGGCAAATCACAGAGGATGTCCAAAAAAGCGAACACAAAGAGATAAAAAGATACAGAGAACATTTTCCTCGGAAAATGTCTCGCACAGTAACCAACACTGTGGCATTATGAATGATTTGTTAATTTCGTCCGATCATTTAATTAGCTCATACATAATATTACCTAAAAAAAATACGACTTTCGGTAATAGTGTACTCAATTTGCTTGCAATATCAGACGCAGATACGAGTATGGTACCCTTACTTAGTGGACAAGATAGTGATGATAGTGATAATCTCGATCTAAGTGATCCGTCATTATAGACTATAATTTTCTTTTCAGTTTAAAACAATATAATGTGTTTGAGTTCTGCTCGTTTAAAGATAGTATTAAATTAAGTATTAAAGTTTATAGTTTGAAAACACATTGCCCTGATTTATATATATTATAAATTCTATTTATTTATTACTGTACAAAATTTCAGAGAAATTGTTAGTTGTTACAGAGGAAATTTTTCCAATCATAATATTATCATGAATTAGGTATATTCGTTTTTTAAATATTCAATTTATATAATCGTCGATAAACCAATAAATGGTTTTGTGAATTTTTTTTTTCTTAATAAAACAACAGATCACAAATAAAATTTTAAATGTTTTATTAATTTTTCAATAACCTTGTTTTAATTCTCTATCAGATGCTATATATGTTAGTTATATTATATCTTTTTTTCTGTATGTAGGTACTAGTTCCAGCTACAACTAATATTTGAAGACTTTCTTCGAAAAAAGCTTTGTTATCGTGTTATAGATAAAAAAACAAAAATAACGGTTTTTTTTTTTTGCGATTTTGAATATGAAGCCAATGGTTGCCGTGGTAGCAAACTTCGGATTCGGATTCAGTACCCAAAAAAACATAAAGATCCTTTGAGAATAAAAGTTCCGCAGTTTTTTCTTGAAAACGGGCAGAGACTATTGAGAAATTCTTGCGGGTAATGTAATGTGTTGTCAGTGTCTACACCTAAAGTCCAATGAATCATATTTTTACAAACAATAATAAAAAGGAAAGGATCGACATTTTGATTTGGAAATCATTTTTATTCAGCAAAAATAATTTTATTGATTTCATCTGGTTGGGTTTTAATTTCTATCCAACTAAAAAAGTTAATGAAAGTGTTGATAAACCTCGTAAAACTTTGTTATTTTAAATTATAAGTCTTCCAGGAGATCATTGCTAAACCTTCCTAGCATTATGAAAATTATTTAGTTAAAATTTAGGTTCTGATGTTTTACCATTGTTAACTCTATTGCGTAATGGCGCTAATCACATATAGGGAAATTTTTAGATTTCATTTGAATCTAGGTGTCACATCATAGTAAATTTTATTATCAGTTTCTAACTCTATATAACACCGTACATCTGTAACCTCTCATGTAGAATCCTGCTCGCCACAAATCGGCCAGTTTTAAAACTTCACTATTACCCACTGAATATCGCCTTTTTAATAACAAATTAACTAAAAATCATTATATTTTATTATTGCTAAACCTTCCTGGGACTATAATGTGGTTAAAATTTGGTAGAGATTGGATCAGCACTTTTCGTGGTTAGTGATCACGAAGGAAAACTAGCTTGTCTTCTTATATAAGAGTATAGATTATTTAATTCATTTTGATATACATTTTTTGGCATAACTCCTCAAATTAATATTTATTTTCACTTAACAATGTGAGACATTTTTCGGGACATATACCATCATCAGACATTTAATTTCTGCTACCTGCTAATTTCTTCTTTTATTATTTTCTTCATCGTAACGTAAGTTGTGGTTATTCATGTTGCCTTCCACTATATTTTAATTTTTCTGTAAAGGTTGGGTGAAAATAAATAATACTTTGAGGAGTTATGCCTAAAAAAGTTCATGTAAAAATATATTAAATACTCCTAGATTATTATATTAAATATTAAAGTATAGATTATATTTTTAGCCGTACATTGAATGTTTAGGTCGGAGGATAAATATTCGTATATAATTGCAAAAAGTTTATGTTTTGTAAATATATCTTGAAAAGAATATTTCTTTTTACCTTGAGACTTTGTAATACATAATTTTTATTAAGCTCATAATTCATCTTATTTACTATTAGCCCAGTCAATAATTATATTGTAGAGTGCACAAAATATGCGATAATTTTTGACTTCACAGCTTCGTTATTAGTAGTTAGATGGTAAAAATACAATAAGTCCCTTCTGGGGGGTGGGCTAACGGTGGGGGAGGGGAGAAGTTCAATATATTTGTTTTTTCGATTATATCTCGAAAACGGTTGACTCTAGAAAAATATGTTTCGAATAAAAATAAAAGTTAATTAAATCTCCTACAAAATAAATTATATATAAATATGTTGTAATTTTAACCGTTTACGATATATTCGTTATTGAAAATCGGTGATTTTCGGATAAAAACAAATGCCACCTCACTTTTTGTCAAACCTTTGCTTCTAGTACATTCCACAATCGTTTATCAGAAAAAACGTCATAATCAAAATTGTAGAGCATCAATTTTACTTTAATTTCATACGTTTTCGGTATTTGAAGCAAAGTTTTAACAAAAAGTGAGGTAAACATTTTTTATATTTCTAAATTAATCGGTTTTTAATATCGTATATCTCGAAAACCGTTGGAATTTCGACCAATATGTAAATAATTAATTTTATTGGAAATTTAATAGGCTTTAATTTTGATCTGTAGCATATTTTCCTAGAGTCCACCGTTTTCGAGATATAATCGAAAAATCCAAAACTGGGACCTTCTCCCCTCTCCCCCACCGTTAGCTCACCCTCCAGAGGGGACTTTTAGTATTTTTACCTTCTAACTACTGCTAACGAAACTGTGAAGTCACCAATTATCGCATATTCCTTTGAGTCCACAACCCCTCATTGACTGGACTATGTTTATTATTTATAGACTTATTTTTGAAAATGTGTAAGTGAAAAAACTCTATGGAATATTAAAGCTCTTCGTTTTGGTTTTATTGGTCAATTTACTGCAGATTAATTTTCACATCACACATAACCCCTTAAATTAGTGCCAAATCAAGATGGCACCGTAATGAATGTTTTATTTGAACGAAATCCAATCGTTAGGGATTGATTTATTCCATGTCGGAATAATTATGTCGGAATTGGGAGTGGAATGGGCATTTTAAAATAAGCGGCTGGAGTTTAATGGAAGCGGAGCCAACGTTATTGCTGAGTGGTGGGGGGGGGGGGGGGCTATATGGACCCGCCGCGCTCAGAGAGAGTTAAATTGTTAAAAGACAATTAATTGGAAGTGGAGGGGGAAGGTAGAGAGCGGAGGGGAAGGGAGGGGGGAAGTATAGAGGACGCAGGTGTAGCTGGATCCACGGCCATTTACATCCCCGCTGCCACTGCCACCCTCATCGCTCTTTATCAATTCCTAGTTAATTAGTCCATTATTCAGACCATTCTGTTCCACATGTTCCATCCACTTCCAGCCCTCTCTTCATTTATCCTTTAGCTCTATCAGCTCTTAGCGAACCACTTCAAAATTATCTATTCGTTATGTGATTGTTTATGGTCCCACTATAGGGATGAGCAGTGCAAGAAAAATATCAATATTTCATATCGACAATTTTTTGAACTCTGCACGATAATATTTAATAGCCGTCGATTTTAGGCTCTCGGTCCTCATCCATCCTGCATAATATGGCCGAACCACTTGTGCAGTCTTTACTCTAGGGTGGTTTTTAGTTCTTGTCTAATCCTCTCGTTCCTTATGCGGTCTCTTCTTATTTTTCCTGCGACCCTACGTAGGTATTTCATTTCGGCTCCACTTATTCTGCTGATCTGCTTGCCCAGCATGATCCAGCTCTCGCTCCCGTAGAAGAGTAGGGAGGTATATTGATTTCTAAATGTGGAGCTTGGTTTCCTGCCCCAAACCTCGGTGAACAACCATGCTGTTGCTTATACTAAAATAGATTTAGTAGTATCTCGGAATCCTATTCACGATTTCCAAATCTCTCCTGCCTTGCCTGTTGATGTTAGTTCCCATCTATAGCAGGTTCTCTACTACTTCAAGAACCTCACCGTTACAGCCAACTCCACTGTTTTCTCATCTCAGGACACGATCAGTATCTTACTATATTGTACCTTTTTAGCAAAAACACTCGACGGGAAGGGATCGTTAGCGTTGAAAAACTATTTCCACCTTCCCGTAGAATGTGTTAACAAAGGCGGAATATCCTTCCGCTATCTTAAAAACAGTCAAATCGTCGAATATTTCAAAACAGTGTCCTTATAAGGACAACAATGGCGGAGGTAATCCTTCCACCATTTTAAAACCGTTAACTATTTCAAAACAGTGTCCTTAAGGACAACTAAAAACCGATAGGATAACTTGAAAACCGTTAAAAACGTATTATCCATAAGGACGAAAAAAAACTAATAAAATTCCGCCATCTTAAAGCAGCATCCTTAGGACGAAAACTAATTCTAATTGTGGAAGGAGAGAGTGGCTAAGGGTGTGTTTTGGGCCTCAAAAAATCGTCAGATCCTGGCAGATCTGTAAAACAGTACTCTTAGATGCGTTGACAGTCATTCCTTTTCTTTTAAGTTTCTCTTGTCAATCCAATAGGGCCAGCTGCAGCTCATTCTGTTCATTTCTTGAGGATTGATAGACTTTGGAGGTACAAACTAATATATTTTTAAAACATACACCTTTTTTAATATTTCCTCATCGGAATGAAGCGAATCGTTATGATCATCGACGCATTTGTTTTTGAATATTAGAGACAAGACAAGGACTATTACAATAATGTATTTTGAAAGTCGATAATACTCCGTTGACAGTTCTTAAACTGATCATCTTTGTTGTTGTGCAGCTCTAAGAAGGCAAAGCAGGTCCTATAATAATCTGAGGAATGATAGAAATAAAGGGAAGGGGTGGAGTTGTCAGCAAAATATTTGTGCCTACACCATGTGAAACTCATAGAGGAAAAGGTGTAGATATGGGTACCCTCTTTTGTTTTTTATTTAAAGTTACTTGTAATTTGAAAAATTCTAGATTTTTGTCTTTCAATAACAACTATAACAACCTTCTTAAATGTAAGAAGGCAAATCAAAATTTAGCATTAATTATTTTATGTCAAAGTTCTCGGGGAAATGAGGGTCCATATTTACACCAACTCCACCTAAGAAAGAGGACGTCTATCACATGTACACATGTAACCTAAAACCGTGCTTGAAAAGTAGCTTAAGATATCTTTTTTTTTTTTTTTTTTTTTTTTTTTTTTTTTTTTTTAAGATATCCGCTTTCCAAATATCGTTGTGAAATTATTTTTAAATACACATAAGAACATGAAACGAGAACGATTTCACATGCCTCTCTAAAAAGTTTACAGTCCAATATGAACAGCAATTTGCACAATAACTCAAGCTGCACCCAGACTGGTTACAGCACCTAAACGGTATGGTGTTAGCGACGATTGTTATATTACAAAACATACTCTCTATTTACTTGAGGTACGCATGATGATATAGAAGGATCAATACAATTAGGATTGATGAATTAAATGCCACTTCTATTGAGATTATTTTATTTGAAAACTAGTTTCGAATGCTAAACATTCATCTTCAGTTCTAAAAACATACAATAAAATTTTCAACACATCAGTACTATGTTACATAGATTAAATATACTAAGGTTTTTAAAAAGATAAGGCAAGAAATCAAGCATAGGCACTCACCTTCGAGGTAACTAAAACACTGAATTTGTGAGAAGTAAAAGGGGTGGGGGCAGGTAGGTTAAGTTTAATAAAATCGTTTAAAACCGATCCAGATTTTTGTTTAAATGATCAGATTAACATATCCAATAGCCCCATTTTAAATTTATTTCCCATAGGAACGAAAAAACCCAATGAGTCATAAGGGAAACCCCGTTGTAAACTTAACCTACCTGTTAGGATTGATGAATTAAATGCCTTCTATATCATCATGCGTACCTCAAGTGATTAACCTACCTGCCCCCCCCCCTTTTACTTCTCACAAATTCAGTGTTTTAGTTACCTCGAAGGTGAGTGCCTATGCTTGATTTCTTGTCTTATCTTTTTAAAAACCTTAGTATATTTAATCTATGTAACATAGTACTGATGTGTTGAAAATTTTATTGTATGTTTTAGAACTGAAGATGAATGTTTAGCATTCGAAACTAGTTTTCAAATAAAATAATCTCAATAGAAGTGGCATTTAATTCATCAATCCTAATTATACTCTCTATTTAATTTCTAACCAGGTAACTGTCGATTTTTCAAAATCAAAAGAACACCAACCAAACTAGAGCGTGTTAAAATGTTACACTTTTGGATGAGAAAAAAACGTTGGAGCAAAAAGTATACAGGGTGAGTATCTATTAGTGTAAAAAAAAAAAAAATGGGTTAAACTAGATCAAAAGTGTAGCTGAATGCCGCAAATCTCACCTTTCTATTCCAATCCGTTGCAGGTACACGATAAATCAAAGACTTTTTTGAGGAAATCACGTTTTTTCCCATAAAAAACGTAATATCTCCATTTTGTTTAAATATTTTTCGAATTTTGGCCACATTTTCGGATTTAGCATTAAATTTCCTATAAGAAAAGAGTACACGTAATTAGTTATTTGATAATAATAGATCGCGCTTCATGCGTTTTGCACAATACGTGGAAATGCGTTATAGTAGCCACATAACTTCGCAAGTTCACACCTGGTACTTCTTCGGAAGATGGACGATCTGTGGTCATAATTAAATAAGAAAACCCTTAACAAAGACTAAGAATTTTGAACAAAAAAACATTAAAAATAATATAAAGAGCAGTTCGATATAAATTATGATCTAAATGAACAAAAAACATTAAAAATAATATAAAGAGCAGTTATATACAGGGTGAGTAGTAATTTTGGCCACATTTTCGGATTTAGCATTAAATTTCCTATAAGAACAGAGTACACGTAACCTTGAATTTTACAAACTTGGTATCTAAAGAACAGCTTGATCTTCACCTTATTTGAGAAAGTCACAATGTCTTATATTACTTCAACGCTCACCTTTATTTTCTATTAAACAATCATTTTTTTCTTTGCTTTTTATTCCAATGAAGAGTTTATTAAGTTTAAAATGCATATTTCCATTAAGGGATTGTCGTAATGTTTTATTTACGCAAGTAACTGATTTGTATGCCAAATGAGAACACCATGTTTTTTCTGTTTCAAAAGTAAATATCTCCATGAAATTGAAACAAAATCATTGTGCTTAACATATCATTCGAAAGCTGATTAAATTTGCAAGTTTTTGTGAGATTAGACGTTTTGTGGATAGTTTGTTTCAATTCCATGGAGATATTTACTTTTAAAACAGAAAAAACATGGTGTTCTCATTTGGCATACAAATCAGTTACTTGCGTAAATAAAACATTATAACAATCCCTTAATGGAAATGTGCATTTTAAACATAATAAACTCTTCATTGGAATAAAAAGCAAAGGAAAAATGATAGTTTAATAAAAAATAAATGAAAACTGCCTATAAAGCGACACCAGATCAGAGGATCTCATGTTATTAAATTTATTTATTTATTATTATTATTTAGGATTTATTTTATTAGATTTTCAATGTAATGTTTAAAATCCAGTGATAATGAACATAGACCTTAATTTTGCCGTTAGCTTCTGAATGCAGATTGTGTCTAAGAATTCTACTTTTTGAAGTGAATTTTATGGGCAGATGAGTCTGTTTTAAAGGGGATGGCATTTCTACCATTCTATGTGGAGTATTGTTGGTATATTCATATTTGTATTGCTGTCGAATAGCGTTGAAAAATCATATCTTGCCCAACAGATTGAATGATGAAATTAGTAAGATTTGTTACAAAATATCCTACCACAACTTCATCACCATCTTCCACCTGAAGTTCGGCAAAATATGATTTTCCAACACAATGGAGCTCCTTCATATTATTCGAAAGCAATACAAATAAAAACCAACGATATACATGGATGGGTAGAAATGCCCTCTGTAAAAACAGACTCATCTGCCCATAAAATTCACTTTAAAAAGTAGTATTCTTAGACACAATCTGCATTCAGAAGCTAACGGCAAAATAGAGGTATATTTTCATTATCACTGGGTTTTAAACATTTCATTGAAAATCTAATAAAATAAATCCTAAATAATAATAATAAATAAATGTAATAACATAAGATCCTCTGATCTGGTGTCGATTTATCGACAGTTTTCCTTTATTTTCTATTAAACAATCATTTTTTCCTTTGCTTTTTATTCCAATGAAGAGTTTATTATGTTTAAAATGCATATTTCCATTAACAGATTGTCGTAATGTTTTATTTATGCAAGTAACTGATTTGTATGCCAAAAGAGAACACCATGTTTTTTCTGTTTCAAAAGTAAATATCTCCATGAAATTGAAACAAAATCATTGCGTTTAACATATCATTCGAAAGCTTATTAAATTTTCAAGTTTTTGTGAGATTAGACGTTTTGTGGATAGTTTTTTTCGAAAAACGGTGAGTGTTGAAGTAGTACAAGACATTGTGACTTCCCCAAATAAGGTGAAGATCAAGCTGTTCTTTAGATACCAAGTTTGTAAATTACGTGTACTCTTATAGGAAATTTAATGCTAAATCCGAAAATGTGGCCAAAATTTGAAAAATATTTAGACAAAATGGAGATATTACGTTTTTTATGGGAAAAAACGAGATTTCCTCAAAAAAGTCTTTTTTGATTTATCGTGTATCTGCAACGGATTGGAATAGAAAGGTAAGATTTGCGGCATTCAGCTACACTTTTGATCTAGTTTAACCCATTTTTTTTTTTTTTTGCACACTAAGAGATACTCACCCTGTATAGTCCCAATCAAAAGACATCCACGTTAATAAACATGAATTACACAATAGCTGCTTCACTTCAAGATTCCAACTTCACGATACATTCAAATGAAAATAATCTAAGTTTATTGTTGAGTTCAACAAAGACTCGGGAGTGAAACTAATACAGCTAGTAGGGAAGAGTCTAAAATTATGTATTTATGAATCATTAGAAATAGAAAAATCGTTCAAAATCAATCCAGATTTTTATGTAAATGAACAATTAAATATATTTCCAATATTCCCATTTTAAGTTGTTTTTACGACATTTTCATAGTCATAGTAGGCACGGTGTGATATAGAGGTTGAAATTGATAATAAAATTTACTTAATTTGAATTAAATTATTGAATTATTCCTGTGCGGATCCCGGTGAAATATTAGCTACATTATCTTCGTAGTTCTAGAAAGGTTTAACAAACAATAGTAATATTTAATATTATATATTCTGAACGGAGACTTCAATAGCCATGTCGGGAATCTGAATAACTTAGATGAGGACACAATAATGAACTCAAATATCTACGATAGAAGAATTACCCTTCACAGCAATATAAACAGACGAGGTAAACTGTTAGTAGAAACCATGGAGAGCCTAGGGTTTTTCTCATGTAATAGGAGAACTCGATCAGACAGACCTGGAAAGTATACATACCTACCAACATCAGGAAGAAGTACCATTGATTTAACATGGATAACTATAATTGTTCATCGATATTCCAGGATGTAGAAATTATATGTATTTCTGAGCTTCTCAGCCATCTGGCTTGTTTTACTACTTTCAAAATCACCGATCACAAGAATCTAAACTCTACAGCAGAAAGCCCGCTACCTCAACAACCAAAATATACTATTTGGAATCCAAACTAAATAAATGATTTAATTTTATATCTATCTCACTCCAATAAAATATGTTTTCACAGTGATGATAATAATGCCCTCTATAACAATTTCCTTGAAGGTGTGAACGAAGCTATGGTTAATGCAGGAATAATGGTAAAGAAAAAAAAAATTCAAGCAGACCAAGATTACAGCCACTTCAGCGTTGGTTTGATACAGAATGTGCCAATGAAAAAAGAAAACTACGTAAAAAATATAGAGGCTGGCTAAAGAGCAGATATTCTCAAAATGCACTAGAAAAATATTTGGAAAGTAGGAAAAACAAAAAAAAAAGAATACAGGACATCAATAATAAAGAAATTAAGAAATGTAAAAAATAACATCAAATTTTGGAAAATTACAAATATGCTAAAAACCAGCTAACCCCGACCATAATGAGATTGAATTGAGAGAATGGACAGAATATTATAATGCCCTATATCGTGGATCGCTTATCCAAGAAGTTCATTTTTTCTCTGTAACCCATCCCTTCCTCGATACAGAAATCTCTCTGGAAGAGCTTCAGCACTGTATAGCTCGCAGTCAAAATAATAAATCCCCTGGGATAAACAAATTAAAGAACAAAGTTTTTAAGATTCTTACACCGGGATGGGAACATTACCTTCTACATATGTTTAATAATGTCCTACGAAATGAGAAACCACCCAAAAGTTGGACAACTTCTATATTGCGCTTATTTTTTAAGAAAGGGGACAGGAAAAATCCCGATAACTACAGAGGAATTTCATTAGTAAACTCAATCACTAAATTATTCACAAGCATATTAACTAACAGAATCATGTTTTGGGCCGAATCAGAAAATATAATACCAGAGGAGCAAGCGGGGTTTAGAACTGGCAGAGGTTGCGTTGATCATATTTTCACACTGAGTTCACCAATTAACATTAACCTGAGGAGGAAAGGTAGCTATGTGTACGGAATATTTATAGACTTCAAAAAAGCCTTTGATTCTATAAACCATAACCTTCTATGGAAGAAACTGTTCAACATTGGCGTTAGCGGGAAATTTATCAGATTGTTGAAAGCGCTTTACGATGAAGCGGCAATGCAGATTAAAATAGGAATGGCCTTATCTGAAGAAATAAAAGTTACATCTGGCTTATTACAGGGAGAATGTCTGAGTCCTGCGCTCTTCATATTATTTATTTCTGATATTGTCGCTTACTTCAAAGACAAAGAGCCTAAAGGTATCTCCATAGACCAAAACCATGAAGTAATAATGTTGTTACTTGCAGATGACATTGTTCTTCTTGACACTACATGGCAAGGCGCACAAAAGAAATTGAGGATACTTGAAGAATACTGCGGAATCAACGACCTAACACTAAATCCAGAAAAATCCAAAGTAGTTGTATTCCATAAGTCTCCCAAAATCAAGACTCTGAAACCTCTCTATTGGCAGAGCTCTCGACTGGAATAAACCAAGAACTATACTTATTTAGGGGTACCATTCTCATCCTCTGGAAAATTCCATAAAGCAACAAAACATTTTATTTAAAGGGCACCCGTGGCGAGTGGCAGGGTTTCAGAAATCCTTAGAAAAGGGAAGAGTGGTCCCTAGAAAACTAAAATGACATTGTTCGATTCAATGGTTTCGACTACATTGCTGTACGCTGCTGAGATATGGAGCCTCAGGTATTTAGAAGCACTCGAAGTCATCCAGTTAAAATTTCTTAAAAATCTTTTCCTCTGGCCAAAAAGTGTTCCGAATTATATAGTTAGACTTGAGACTGGTCGACGCCCTCTGAAAATGATGGTCATGAAAAAATTAATTAACTTTTGGACAAGACTCTCAACGCTGCCAGAGAACAGGTATCCACGAATGTGCTTCAATAGGCTAAGAAGAATGGAAGAAGTTGACATCGATTTTAACTGGGTCTTACAAGTTTATCATATAGCCACTTCAACTAACAGTCTCAATGAACTTAACGATATCTACAGATCGGAACTCCAATACCACAATAAGAATATCATAGAAAAAATAGAAAATCATTTCCTGTCTCTGGGCATTAATAGAGCTCTAAATTCAAATACTAACCCCGCTACAGAACTATCAGCCGTCTGGATTTTTCTCCAGAAGAGTATCTAACTTTTAATACCTGCATCCACAAAAACACGAGTTGTCAGCCGTTTAAGAATTTTAAACCCACACGCTGTAAATATATATTTAAAAAATACATCCTACACTATTCAAGATGAAGAAATCTGCAGTGCCTGTAAGCAACATATATCTAATAGCCTACGTCATCTTCTTCTCCTGTGCCCGTCACCCACCGTATATAGGAAGAGATACCTGCAGTAATATATAACTGATTCACCTCATTATGTAAATATAGAGAACATTCTCAATATAGGCAGTATTGAAAATTTTACTTATTTTTATTATCAGTTGCTAAGATATACACTGTTCCCGAAATTACTAATTAACTAGTTACTTGCTCCGATGTTATTATTTAAGTATTATTTGCTTTATGGATATGATATATCAGTATTTCTATTTATTTAATCTTTGTTCATGTATATAAGTATATTAATTATTAATTTTTAAATATGTAAAATTATGCATTTACACCAGGATCTAATAATGTGTAATATGTATATAGTAGGAGTAATATTTTATTTTATTCACAATGCAAACTTTACTTATTGTAAGATGTGCGGTCAGCTACTCATAACAAGTATGTACTAAATTGTTTATATTTTGAAATATTTGTACAACATCTTTTTCTTTAACAAATAAAGTGGTTATTATTATAGTATACTAGCTGAAAGTACCCCGCTCCGCTACGGTTTAATATCATTAGGATGAAGACAACTTAAATTAGTAAAAGTTAAGCTTAATGTTGATAATTATTATTACTTAAATAAACCTGAACAATTCCATTCTTAGAATAATTTCAATAAGTATATTTGACAATTTGCAAAAGTTAATTTTATATTATTTTGATAGTCCTCCAGTGAAGCTTCGAGGCAGCACTACCAGCTCTGATACCAGACCATCAGCCTTTCTTATTTTGGCATACTTTAAGTGAATATAGTCTCAACTTCTCAACTTTTTTGATTTTTTCGAATAAAGTTTAGTATTTCTGTTTCTATTTCTGTGTACATATCAAGCATTAATTGGTTGAGGAGATTACGAAATTAAAGTAAATAAGGTTCTTCACCTCCTCGCTCCACTAACATTTAGGCGTAAAAATCAGCTGCAGACACAGTTTTCTCAAGTGATGTATTCGAGTTTGGGTCACGCTGAGGGATGTTAATACTGTACCTTTCTTTTCCATGGTAGAACATGATACGATACTAAAGAGAATCATACACTTGGTAGAACTATTGATTCTTATCTGTTTTTTTGTCCCTACATCGAACTGTCCTTACATGTCATCACCAGAGAACATAAGTCTTTTAACCTCCTCTTTAACATAAGTCTTTAAATAGCTTCTCTTCACGAAACAACTCAAACCTGTAAGTTGTAAGTAACCTCTGCAGCTACCATGAGTTCACAGAAAGTACCAATATTATATAAGGTTTCGACATCGATCGTATTTTTGTTTGTTTACAACTATAAGGAACTTAATCGGTGGTCAAAGTTTGCGGCTTAAAGATCTAACCTATTTTTTAATTTAGCTTATATCCAAATACCATATGATAATTAATCTTTTATAATTCACCCAATAAAAATTGAAATCGCATTTTTCGCAAATTAGCCACGATCCAGGCCGATTTTTTAAAATTCCTTTCTTAGCGAGCACCTACGGCCCTAGAGGAATCTACATATCGAATTTCATTCCAATCCGTTCGGTGGTTTCTGAGATTTCGTGTTAAGTGAGTGAGTGGTATTTGACAAATATATAATAGATTTAATATTATAAAAATTTAAATGTACAATATTGATTGGCAGAAACGATGTTTGCAGTACAAATTAAAATCCAACAAGATGAAATTAATAGCGGGTTTTTAGTTGTAAGCACTGATACTGCAGTCCTTTATCCGCAGGAGTTTCTGAATAATCTTTGTCCATCTGGATTATCTACACGTGTATTATAATTAAAAAATTAGTGTCCAAATAGGCTTTTAAGTAATCCTCAAACACCTAATCAGCAGCAGGTTTTAAATTACTGCTACGCATGGAAATATCAAATTCTCAAATGCATGCTACAATATAAGATTTTTATAGATGAAAATTTCAATTACTAGTTAATACTTTAAAATTTCTTTACTAATAAGAGCGGGCGATGCTAGTAGTGGTCTAATATTTAATTTAGAGAGCTTACGGTAACAACTGGTTCAAATTGCAATATCACCTCGAAAATACCGCAAAACAAAAGAGCTTTCACATAAAATGGCGATTTTTCGAAAATGTGTAGTAGATAAATACATTAATTGCGGGTTATTTTAAATTATTCGTAGATAATAATAGTTTTCATTGTTGCTATTATAATTATGTTGGTAGCACTGCCCTGCACCTTTTGTTTACTTTTTACTTTTAAAAATTAAACCTTTAAAGCGGATAGAATTAAATCAGGAGTATTGGTAAATGTACTTTTTAAGAAGGCAATTAAACACCCACTTTTTTTTACCTTGTTATGCTTTGATGGGTTAAAAGTAAAACATTGTTAGGCGATATATTAAAAAAAAAAAAAAAAACATAAAAAACCAAAACAAGGAAGTGCAGAGGGGACTACTTTAGACGAGGGATGATAAAGCATCTGTTTGTTTATGGCGGCCGCTGAGAGGAAGTCCCCTGTAGCTCCTATTTCAATGTCACTACAAGTATATTTTCAACATAGAGGCAAAAAATACTTAAAACATACATATATTTATTAATACATTAACATATCAATATAAACGTAATTTTTAAATTATTAAATATTAATATTTATTATTAAATTTGCTACAATAAGGGGGCAATCCAAAAAACCTGATGACAAAATCAGGGGATACAGTTTGGCGTTGTAGTTTCGAATCTATCCTCTACATCCAAAATTAAATTATACGACTGGATAGCTAAAGGATCGAAGAATTCATTACGATAAGCGAGAACAGTGATGCATCGCGCGCGGTCGAGGGGGGAGGGAGGGGGGGTGAAGCCCCGTAATTTTGAGGTTATTTTGTTACGTTTAGAGATTTGAAATTAGTATAACTTTTGACTCGGAAAACCTTCGTTTCGTTTAATTCGTTTGTTTTATTTGTCTGCTGTCGTCCAAATCTATCCATTGTATATAAAACATTAGTTTAATGTAGTGACAGTGAATATAATAATGTGTTTGAGTAAAAAAAAATATTATCAAAAAGATATAAAGTAGGCCTATACGCGTCGAAAAGCCAAAACCAAATACAGAGATGGTATACGGTTGGAAAGGGCTTCTCAAGAGCAATCGAATGGTAACAATAAAACACCATATGACCGACTCAAGCAGTGCCGGGAACGTAAAAGTTCCTCATCAGCATTGTTTTATACTTATTACCGCAATTAATGCACAAAGCTTGGCCGCGCACTCAGAAGACATCTCGACCGATACAATCATCAACCAATCTGATTATTTGGCAATCAGCGAAACTTCGATGGAATATTCCTTGCCAGTGAATGTGCCTATCTTTGATCTGAGATAATATTGTAATACCGCTAAGATCAGACAAATTTGTTCAAAATTAAGTATCAAATGACGCATTTTTAGGCCGTTTTAACTCTTAATTAACATGGTCCGTGAGGTTTTGAATACCGGGAACTCCCTACTTCAATTAATGATCCACTCTATGACGTATGAACCCATTTTTAAATAGACACCAGGGGCCTATTTCATAAAGATAGAAGTACAACTCTACAGCTACAATTCCAAAAAAAACTTGACATTTGAGCTCCCATTGGTCGGTTTCAAGGTTGTTTTTTTTTTTTTTTTTCGGCCCGCCTAAATTGTAGCTGAGGAGTTGAACTTTTTATTATTTTGAAAAACTGTATTTAAATTGACATTTTTGCTCCCGTAAAAATTTGCCGGCACCGGCTACGTTCACTGGGCGACACAAGCGTCTTCCAGTTTATATGTTATTTTATGCTATGGTATCATCATCATCAAGTCGAAAAGCCGGTAGAGTTGCCATATATTTTTTCAACTAACAAACAGTTTCCCTATAACGAAAGTGAGCTGTCCAATAGCAAAGAAAGCACATTAATGGGGGATTAAACTGTAACTAAATGTTATCAACCCTTTCCTTGGGAACAATTTACAAAAAAATATATTCAAATCAGATGTTTTTGAAAGCATGCCACCGCTCTGCCCTACTGACCCAGAGGCCTCAGTTTCGCTGAAGAAGTTTCTGAAAGTGATTTGAGGATATTAGAAAGTTGTTAGTGCCTTTTCACTCTGACTAAAAGGGACCAGTTTTGTTTTCTATTATTGTATTGTTGTTGCACTGTGTGAGCACAATACTGACTCCACTACTGTCAGTGAAAATAAAACAAAGAAAGTGAACCGACCCAGTTTCTCGGAGGGCTCACTGCCCTGACCTAGTTTCTCCTCTATTCCCAGGTCACAGGTCGCAGGTCATCCTCTGACCTCGACTTTCTTCCGTTTCATTGTGACCTTCCTCAGTAGTGATGGTAGGTCAATAACTAGGTCGAGCAATAAAACTAAATAGAGATATTTGTGTCAGAAAAGAACTAGCCATTGTAAAGTGTAAAGTCTATAATAGCTTCTCTTCAGACCTTTTTGTTGTTGTTTGGGTTCGAGTCGTCAGTGAGAGCAGTTTTACTGAACTAAAGACTTAAAATAGAGAAAAGATTTTTTTTTTTGTGCAGATTATAAGTTTATTATAATAGCGAAAATTGTGAGAGTCCCTCTTTCTTTGTATTCAATATTTACCATATAAAATTGTTGAATCCCCCGCGAAATTGACAGGGTCTTTTGAATGAGGCTCCAAAAACTAAAAGAAATATACAAAAGAAAAAGTAAATAAATAAACTAAAAGTTCCGAATATCAGTATATATTTGAGAAAACTGAAACTATACACCAAACATACATAATATATTTCTATAAACAAAACAAACAATAATACTATTTACAAGGCAATGAATTAAATAACAAAATAAATAAATAATTATTGTTTATAACTCTTTGAAAGTTAAATTTAAATTATGAATGATCACCGCCACAAGGAGATGTCGATGATCTAGATGGCTTCAATGGAAACAATCTTCAAGAAGATGCGGACGATGAAACAGCAGCCTCTTAACAATGTCGCTAACTATCCGCCATCTTGTATTGCACTCAACTACAACTAATTATCAAGTTGGGCTAACTACCATATGGCCGTTGCTAGGTAACGGCAGCCAAAGCCTACAGCCCCAGCAGCGGCCTCCTATATCCTTCACATCACCAATAATATTTTAAGTCTATTAATTCAATACGAAATTCAAATTAATGCAACCACCATAAAATTAAAAAATACATTTTATTGTTAAGGCGTTAACAAAAACATTTTTTATATACGTCAGGTAAAAATATAATAAACAAATTTAAGAATGAAGTATATTCCACTGGGCCCTGTTCAACAGACCCGCTATCTAAGGCTCCAACTGCACGAATGTTTATCTCGGAATCCACATATAAGATTAAACGGCAAAAAAAACCGGCATAAAACTAAAAAGAAAAGCATAATTTTTTCCCCAGCGGATCCAAACGATTCAAAGGAATTCGATCGACTATCGTCATATTGCACAAATCTCTTATTTTTTCTTAGAACTGTTTTCTTCTGACATTGCATGTGCTTTTTAAAAATTAAATGACTCCATAAAGCTAACCTATAAATCACAAACAATTAAAGGATTATTCAAAGTAAAACTATTTATAACTGATATAAATAGTAGGAACAAAAACTTTTAAATACTTAAAAACCGTTAAATATTTCAACATATTATCCTTATGGACGAAAAACTAATAAAATCGTTAAATTCCGCCATCTTAAAATAGCATCCTTAAGGAAGAAAACTAATCCTTATAGCAGTTTAGTAATGGACTCAAAGTTTTGATATCCTTTTTTACGATTCCTGTCAAATCTAGTAGAATCGATGTTTAGGATTTACTCGTGAGTCTTTTTTTATAAATCTTAAGGCAGATTGCGGAGTTTATTCCCAACTTTAATTTAATTTAATGGAGAAAAAATTATGCTTTTTTTTTTTTTTTTTTTTTTTTTTTTTTTTTATTTTTTTTTTTTTTTTTTTTTTTTTATTATTTTTTTTTTTTATGGAACTTCTAAAGCATTGTGCATTTTTAACCTATTCCTGATGTGGTGTAGACTCAAACCTTTACTGTAAACAGCTGGGCAGAGTTCATAAAACTTTGGTACGCGAATGTAAGTACAAATAAATTCTTTGTTTGTTTTAACATTTTCCCAGAGTGAGTAAAGACATTTGATACGGTACTGTAGATGTTCCGAGGCAAACATTATACAGTATTAGCTACGCTGCTAGTTTAGTTGTAACTACAACCGGGGCTTCTTTGACAGCCGTCACTAACTGCGTTTGTATAAGATGCTTTGTCTCTTCTTCACGAGAACCTTTCTTATTTTTTTTTTTTTCTTTTTACGATATTCGGTTTCATTTATGGTGGCATAGAAAACACAAGAATCAAAGCTAATCTACCATCTGTATAAATATTACAGGGTGTGATTTTTTTTTATTTTATATTAATATGTTCTTAAGATGGAAGAGAAAATTTACTCAATTATTTACACTATTATTGGAATTCATTTTATTTAAAAGCTAGTTTCCAATGTTAAACATTCATCTTCATTTCAAAAAACACAAAAGATTTCAAAATAGCCAGAAATGATTAAGTTATTAAATGAAAAATAAATTATGCATAATGTTAACAAATGAATAAGTTATATTAAGTTTTAACTTCGTTAAGGCTGTGTAAGTGTATTTAATAATTTTATGGACCTGAGATGGCAGAGATACATCATTAAAATAAAAAATAATTATATTCTCTTGGTAAGATTGTTGACTTAGGATTAATTAATTTTTTTTTTCTACACTAACAAGGGGAGGACACACCCAGTTTCTCTCGGGTCTTGTTGGCAATTTTTATGGACGTTCCTGGTACAAAAAATATTAGACACGTATCATATATTTTTTTCACAAAAACCGACATCGGATTCGAATTCAGCATTCAAAAGAACCCTTAAATACGAAATTTCATCCAAGTAGAAGAATAAAAATTTGTAAGCTTCAAAATTTGCCTGACTAGGTAGGCAATTTTGGTTTAAATTGAGAAGAACATGAATTATGCTTAGACAGTTAAACGTATCAACTTTATTTTTTTTACCTGAAATATAGGGTGGTAATACGCTTGAAATATCTTAGATTTCATCATCCTATCTGGTTTCAAACTCAGGTTAAAAATCAAAATGTTTTCCGGATTTTCCATTTTTTTAAATAAGTTTTTGTTCATCGAATTTTGCATCTATATGCATCAAAAGAAAGCTGAGGCTCTCTTCTTTCTTTCCAGTGATACCAACCAGTGAGTTGTAAATTTAAAGGAAAGTAACCAATTATCGGTTTAAAATTTCATTTTCCTCGAAGAGGGTGAAAAAAAAAAAGATATTCTTTGTTTTTATTGAATAAACGTTTTTCAATATTTTTGAGGGTGCTGAATTAGAATCTCACGTCAATTTTTGAGTGAAAAAGTCTATAGAGGCTGTTTGCATGAAAATCTAATCATTTTTTTAGCATTTAGTTAACCTCAACCAAAATCTATGGAGCGGCTGTATTTTTCCTTAATTTCGCAATCAAAACTAAAAATCTTTATGCAAGAATCATGTCGATATCATTTTTTAAACTAGATATAATATAAATTAGTTTAATGCTATTTTTCTAGGCTTCTAGGGCCCATTGGTTGGAACGGCAAAATACATGTGTAATATTTTTTGACCAGGAACCTCCAAAAAAATTGCCAACAAGATCCGTGAGAGACTGAGTGTGCCCTCCCCATGTAAGAGAGAATCGCCATATATATATATATATATATATATATATATATATATATATATATATATATATATATATATATATATATGTTAATTTTAGAAATGTAAGACAAGAAAATTCGCTTCCCGTGTGCATTCCCCATGTCGCCACGTAAAAAGATGGAAGTGATTTTTTCCCCAACGAATTCACTCTGCGATTATTTTCGCCTCGGTGTGTACATTAGAAGAGTATGAGCAGTTAGGAGCTTATCTCTTAATATACTAAATAACACTATTTTTGACTGGAGATAGGTTCTAATGAGCGAGCTCCTTTTGACTCAGTTTCTCCTAATATGAAATAAAAATGTTTACCTGGATGTGACCGATTTCTTTCGGTTCTTCAAAATTTTGGTTTGGATAAAAAAAAAGTCATGTTTGAAACCCTTATTTTTAAGTGTAAGAGTTTTTAATATAGAATATGTTTTACCCTTGGCCTTGTTCAAAAGCGTATTTGGAGAACGGGAGGCCGTTACGCGTAATTTGACACGCTCTAGCTGTGTCGGTGTTGCTCCAAACGAAAATTTGACGATATTAAACTTGTTAAGAATTTTATGGAGAATATTTTTTGTTCTAAAACCTTTGTCACTAGGACCTACCGCTTAGGAGTTAGATATATTAGTTTGAATGAATAAAGTTACGTTGGAAACATCTATTTTCAAGTGTAGGGGCTTTTAGGCACGTTCTAACTCAGTTGGTCTTGCTCTGGGTTGAACTTTTCCGACAATTTACATATCAGAAATTTAATGGAAAATATTTTTATTTGCATAACATTTCTCAACAGAGCGTATCGTTTAGGGGCTCAATTGGTTTGAATGAAAAAAATCACGCTTTTCCTAAATTTATTAAGTGTAGAGGAATTTTTGACATGCCCTAGAAATTTTCTCTGACAACACAGCCAGAGATTATTAAGGCAGATAATAAACATTGCAATGGCGAGCTATAAAAATTGCCATTCTCAGCTTGTCCTGTTTATATTTTTAATCAACACCGATCAACGTCCACTGCGGGATTCGATGTGACTCCTCAATAGTTTACGATATAAGTTATTCCGATCTTAAATTTTTGAGCTTATTAACCGTGGAGTAGTCGCGCGGTTGACAGTTGTCACCCACCTGCCATTATTTAAGCGTTATTCCCTTTCCATAACTCCCATAATTCCGTCCCTTCTAGAATCTTTCAAGAAGACCCTATTGTTCAAATCTACATTGTTGTCGTTCCGTTTACCCTTCAACTAAGAAAGGGATTCCACCTCAAACTAGTTTGGTTGACAAGTGTTCCCCACGCGACCTTTTAAGTTATTTAACCGGTAAGAAATTTTTTCTTTAATAATTTATTTCGTGAGATAGATATTTACCAATTATTTTTAATCTATTTTGTATCCCCCCCCCCCACCTTCCAATGTAAATTCAACAAATATTTGCATAAACAATTAGAAAAGTAAATATTCACGAGATAGAGATGCCAGGACAACAGATGAAGTTGAAATTCCAGCTTTATTTGGTCTATTATATTTGATAGGGAGTTACGTGATGTTCAAAAATCTTGGGACAATTCCAAGGAAAACGGTTTGGATTCATGTTATCTTTCATTGAATAGGCAAAGATTTGCTTTTCTACTGAGATGTTTACGATTTGATAACATGCATGATAGAGATTTACGTAGAGAAATTGATAAATTTGCTACAATCAGAGAGCTCTTTGAAATTGTAAATAATAACTCAAATTCCTCCGGAAAAACAAAGCTGAAATCCCAAGAAATTTCAGGCAGATAAACACCGATCTACATTCTTGTCAATGTTTGGTTTTCAAGAAGGCCAACTAGTTTTTAATGTCTAAGAATGAATCGGGCAGTTCTCCTAATCTCTACTTTATACCATGACAATTATATCGACGTTATTATTTATAAACCTTTTCTAACATTTATGTAAGGCATAAAGATTAATAATTAAGTAATTAATTAAATTGTAGGATACCAAATACAAAATCATTCTGTGGGTGACAATAGTCAACCATGCGAGCATTCATGTAACTCTCAACCACGCGACTACTCCAGGGTTGATAACAATAATAAAGGATATAGGAACTAGATGTTCCAAGAGGATAAAACCTACATAGTTGGGGCGAACCGATTGTCGATGGCGATTTCCAATCGATTGTAACGATTGCATCGACTTGACACAATCGATCAATCCACAAACCACCGATAATTTTTCAAATGCCAGAATACGATGTTGAGGTATAACAAATTGGTGGTACAGCATATTAAAATTAAAGAGAAAACCTTGTTTTACGAAATTGAATTGATAATTGTTTGTTTATTTCGTTTAACGTCACTTTATGCTACTATGGCTAATCGGACGATGCTACGGTAGGAGTCCTAAATTTTGCCTATCCAGGTATAATTAGGATAGGGATCTTTAACGAGTACCTGACATCGCACAGGCTCGGGACCCCCATTTTACGTCCCTTCCGAAGGACGGCATAGCTAAGGATTTTTTACTCCCTTTAAAAAATCCTAAGGTCATCTGCCGGGCTGCGAACCCGCGATCTTGGGTTTAGTAGGTTGCTATGCTAACCACTACACCACAGGTGACCCCTGAATTGATAATTGTATAATGAAGAGTACACCACACACAAGGAATAATAAATGAACGATAGTGTAAAAGGCAAAATAAGCTATATTCTTCAGGAACCAGAGCTAGGCAAAATTTATTATGCTTGTGATTAAAATATAATAAAAATTTAATCATAGCTATTTGACAACTAATTTTCTGGAATGAATTACAAATAATCATTAGATCACTAAAAAATTACGGAAAGGTTTCATCATTATTACATTATGTGGTTGATTCCAGATATCTGTTAGATCTCCTGAGAACTGAAGATGAATGTTCAGCATTCGGAACTAGTTTTCTAATAAAATAATCTCAATAGAAGTGGCAATTAATTTATCATCTCTAATTGTATTGATCCTTCTATACCATCATGATGTACCTCAAGTAAAATACATTTGAAGGCAGAAACAAATACATATAAAAGCTGTTAGAAAACACTGTTTTTAAAATATTTGCGTGAAAAGAAAATAAATTCTGTATAAGATATAAAAATAATTTTTAGGAAAAAAAAAAAAAAAAAAAAAAAAAAAAACAACTTCAAGATTAAACCTACATTTACAAACTTGAACTAAAACATAAAAAATAATATTTTAATTGCTTCGAAACCAAAACCATTAAATGACAATCAACTAAATTATCGATACTTATATACCTATTCACAATTTATGATCAGTTATTTTTGGAGTCGGTGCCAGCCAAGAGAGCAGTTTAATCTTGCTTTAGCAATATACTGTCGATGGGCCGGAGACAGCGGTGTGGCGGTGATGAAACAGTGGGAGGATCTTTACGATTACCATTTCTTTTCAAATCTTGTTTGTTTTGGCTGGCACCGACTCCAAAAATAACTGATCATAAATTGTGAATAGGTATATAAGTATCGATAATTTCCTTGATTGTCATTTAATGTTTCGAAGCAATTAAAATATTATTTTTTATTTTTTAGTTCAAGTTTGTATATGTAGGTTTAATCTTGAAGTCGGTTTTGTTTTTCACTAAAAATTATTTTTATTTTTCACTTTTTAGTGGTGAGTGTATTTTAGTTTATACAGTCAATTCTCGATCTTCAAGCTATTCTGAAAAATAGTTCGACTTACTGAACAAAGAATTATCGAGGTTATCATTCTACTTATCGACATGTAAATGGGAAAATTGAACACAAAATTGGAATTGAAATCATTACGTACACTAATATGAGTTCGAGTTATAGAGGCGATGACTTCTAATAGTTCATTTCATAGAGGTGGTCCTAGAAGTTCCCTCTTTTGAACCCTATCTTCAGTTCGACTTATTTACACAATTTTTAACGTTTTCTATTAGAAATAGTCTCTTTGAGGTGAAATTTAAGTGTAATGTACTTCCGACCGTTGTTTTTGTTCGACTTATTTAAGAATTAAGCTTATCGAAGTACGACACATCGAAGAGTTGACTGTATATGAATGTAGGGTATCAAATCGTACTAATAATTATATAAAAATATCGATTGATATTTAAGTCATATGTAAAAATCAGAAGGTTACATATTGTAAAAAAGTAATGTGTGAAATAAAAATATAAAAAAGTGAAGTTATATTTATTTGACTAAAAAGTTCTAAAATCTCTGAAGCTATAAAGACAGCAACTTGTATATTATTTTTGTTAATAATTTAGATTTAGTTAGTATGGAAATTTTAGATAATCATAATTATAAATATGTTTCAAATGGAAGGTATATATAACAGTGATTTTTATTAACTGGGTTTTTGATTTTTCTTAAAAAGTGCTGAGTTGATTTCAAAATATTTTTTATGGGACCACCTCTGAAGTATGCCCTACCGATCTAAAAAAGAATCATCAAAATTGACATAGCCACTGTAAAACCACTGGAGTGGATTGCTAATAATAAGTGACTGGTGTAACTATCAACTGGAAAGATAAACAATGACGGGAAACCGGAAAACAAATTACACATGGAATTCTTTTAATTTGAGTTCGAGTTATTGAGGCGATGTCTTCCAATAGTTCGTTTCATAGAGATAGGTGGTCCTAGAAGTTCTCTCTTTTGAACCCTATTTTCAGTTCGACTTATTTACGAAATTTTTAACATCGAGTGTTGACTTTATATGTAAATTATTTTTGTTAATAATTTAGATTTAGTTACCATGGAGATTTTAGATTATCATAATTATAAATATGTTTAAAATGTAAGGTTATATAACAGTGATTTTTATTAACTGTTTTAATTATTTTTCTTAAAAAGTGCTGCGTTGATTTCAAAATATTTTTTATGGAACCACCTCTGAAGTATGCCCTACCGATCTAAAAAAGAATCATCAAAATTGATTCAGAATTGACCGAGTAATCGCGTAACATACAAAAAAAATAAAAAATAAATACAGATGAGTTGAGAACCTCTCTCTTTTTTTTAAGTCGGTTGAAAATTAGACGTTAATATCAGAAATGGTAAGAAATTAAAATAACTAAATAACGTCCTTTACCCACTCAGCGACCGCATCTCATTTTCTATAATAAGTATTGACATTTCATATTTTAAATGTTTATTATAATATTGCGTTGGTTTTATTTTATTAAATAATTCGTAACATGAGAGGATTTCCTAAGAAGCAAATTACAAATATTTTCAGATAAAAAAAAATCCTAGGAACCGAAGCTGTCGATTACTTAAAAAACAATCGATGTTTCTCAGCAATCGATGAATTCATTGCAAGACTCGACAATCGGTGATCCCTACAATATAGCTCTCATTACCTTCCACTACCTAACACACCTCCAGTTCGGAGTTGATTACTTTATTAGCGAGCCGCTGACTGTAAGACCTAACAAGTTAACATCACTATTTCCTATTTCCACCCATCGACATGCCATTACTCCCGAGATACAAATACAAAGAGCTAATTCCGTTGTTCTAGAACCGTGGAGTGACATGTTTATAGCGAACCCCAGATCTCAGAGCGATTGGCCACAGTTGCGGCTAGAGACAATAGATGCGGCTAGCCAGAGGCCTCCAAGATGGGACAAAGACAGTTCTGGGTAGACTGTCATCGAGGTGGTCCCCGAAATACAGGCCTGCCTGGGTGTGGGCAAACAAAAGTTCCTATATTAGATATGCTATACTACATTAGTGACAGTCCTCCGGAGGTTGGGCAACACAGCGAGGCCACCTTCTTTTTTCTTAAGTAACGCTCATCAAGTACAGTCAATGAATCACAGGAAATGATGTCTTCCTAGACGATCACTGAACAGAAGATAAGTAACTAAAGTATCTGTAAGGCCTTAGAAGACAGAGAAAACTCCTTATACAGAACTATAGAATTTATAAGTAACTCAGGATTGTATTATTTCATTTAATATCACGAATTTATTTTATTATTTTTATTTATTCTTTTTTTTTTTTTTTTTTTTAACATAATAACTTTATTCACAACTGTACAGAATGGACAACCAGTGAATGTGAAGTTACATTGATTGTTTTTTTATTTCGTTTATTGTCACCTAATGCTGCTATGGCTAATCGGACGATGCTACGGTGGGAGTCCTAAATTTTGCCTATCCAGGTATAATTAGGATAGGGATCTATAACGAGTACCTGAAATCGCACAGGCTCGGGACCCCCTATTTTACGTCCCTTCCGAAGGACGGCATAGCTAAGGATTTTTTACTCCCTTTAAAAAATCCTAAGGTCATCTGCCGGGCTGCGAACCCACGATCTTGGGTTTAGTAGGTTGCTATGCTAACCACTACACCTGAAGTTACATTGAAACAACAGACATGATAAGGCATGAGGGAGTCAGGACCCAGTTGTATAATCCCCATGCGTGATACTAAATTATTAGGGATTAGGCTAGGAGATCTCTCATCCATCTCCTTTTCAGTCTCCGTTGAGTTATGTCAGGAATTTGTACTGTTGCCATATTATGTATCCGTTTGTTAGACTGTCCGCGTAGTTTTCCATGAAAGTGTCGATAAAGTTTATGAATATGGGTCGTTTGACTGTCGTATAACTGTCGGAATACTTAAGTCTCGTTTGACGCATAAGGAGGGGAGTCTGTTATCAGTCTTAGAAATTTGGATTGAAATGTTTGTATTTTCTGAATATGTGTTCTTTTGGCCGGTCCATAAATTTGAGATGCATACGTCCAAGTAACTGTAAATGTTAAGTTTCTGTTTTAAAGGTAGTTTTGAGCGTCTGTGAAATTCTGTGTATAGAAGTCGCAGTCTTCACTGTAACGTCTGTTTTATCATCTTGACGTGTGGGCCCCATGTCAGTCTTCTATTAAGGGTAAGTCCTAAGTATGTCACTTTTTCAGTTTGATGTAAAGATTTATTCTTTCTTAACTTTAATAATTTTATTTGCTCCTGTAATACAATATTACAATCAGTAAATGTAATGTAACGTATTTAAATTAACATATTTTAGTTTTGTATTATATCGTTGTTGTTTTTTCTCCTGTAGTCTCTACAAATGCACATAATTTTAATTATATTGTTACACATAAAATTATGTTCTAAAATAATAGCAATAAACCCCATTGGTAGTTTTTCCCTCTTCAAGCCAAACAGCAAAAACAAAGTAACTTACGGAACCACTGTAATAAGTCGAAGAATATTTTCGTTTCGTATAATTGTAACCCAAACACATGCATCCTTAAGATAATTTATGTTTCAGAAATTAAACAAAAAATAGTTCAATCAAATTCATATTTTCACTAACTTTTCCTGAACCATAACATACTAAGCTGAACAAAAAAGTGCGTTCCCAATATTATCACTAGAAAGTATTTTACAAGAAAATGAAAATAAATTGGGCAAAATCAGTTACTGACATTTAGGAGATGATCACATGCCAGTTCTATTGGTATTCTGCTTATTTAAAGGCTAGTTTAATTTATTTAACATTCATTAAAAGTTTCAAAAACACAGAAATTAATAATGTCGCTAATTGCTTTCGCAATTTCACTTCATATACTGAAAATTAATGCAATACTTAGTTGGAGTTAGTTGTTTAAGGTCAACTAGCCGCGGATGGTGATTCTAGGGCTTTCACTGCAACCCGCCCCTCATTTCCTCAATGAGATTGAAGCCTGGACGCAATAGGGAAAGATGCAGATAGGAAATTCCAAGATTACCTCAACTTCATCATGAGGTAGGGCTTTATCATTCGGAAATCGAAAATCATAAGAAAATTAATTTGTAATCGAAATAGTTTAACTACAGGGTGAGTATCTCTTAGAGTATAAAAAAAAATTGGGTGAAATCACATCAAATATGTAGCAAAATGCCGCAGATCTCACCTTTCTATTCCAATCCGTTGCAGATATATCATAAAACAAAGACTTTTTTGAGGAAACCACGTTTTTTTTTTCCATAAAAGCTGTAATATCTCCATTTTCTTAAATATTCTTCAAATCTTGACCACATTTTCGGATTTAGCATTAAATTTCCTATAAGAACAGAGTACATGTAACCTTGAATTTCACAAATATGGTATCTAAAGAACAGCTCGATCTTCACCTTATTTGGGAAAGTTACAATCTCTTATATTACCAGATCAGAGGATCTTATGTTGTTACATTTATTTATTTCTTATTATTATTTAGGATTTTATTTTATTAAATTTTCAATGTAAGGTTTAAAACTCAATGATAATGAACATAGACCTCAATTTTGCGTTTAGCTTCTGATTGCATATTGTGTTGAAGAATACAACTTTTTGAGGTGAATTTTGTGGGCAGATGAGACTGTTTTTACAGGAGAAGGCATTTCTACCTTTCGGTGTATATCGTTGTTTTATATTTGTATAGCTTTCGAATAACGTGGAGGAGCACCATGGTGTTGGAAAATCAGATTTTGCCGAACTTCAGGTGGAATATCGTGATGAAGCTGTGGTAGGATATTTTGTAACAAATCATAGTTTTTCTCATCATTCAATCTGTTGGGCAAAATATGATTTTCGACTACAATACAATTACTATTCGACAACAATACAAAGATGAACAAACTAACGATACTCCACATGGAACGGTAGAAATGTCTTCCCCTGTAAAAACAGACTCATCTGTCCATAGAATTCATCTCAAAAAGTGGTATGGTTTACTCCATCTGCATTCAGAGGCTAATAGCAAATTATGGTCTATGATCATTATCATTGAGTTTTAAACCTTACATTGAAAAGTTAATAAAATAATATCCTAAATTATTGTAATAAATAAATAAATGTAATTACATAAGATCCTCTTATCTGGTGTCGCTTTATTGACAGTTTTCCTTTATTTTATATTGAACAATAATTTTTTCTTTGCTTTTTATTCCAATGAAGAGTTTATTATGTTTAAAATTCACATTTTTATTAAGAGGTAGTCATAAACTTTTATTTATACAAGTAACTCATTTGTATGCCAAATGTGAACACCATGTTTTTTCGGTTTCAAAAGTAAATTTCTCCATGAAATCGAAACAAAATCATTACGTCTAACATATAATTCCAAAGCTTATTCAATTTGCAAGTTTTTGTAAGATTTGACGTTTTGTGGATAGTTTTTTCAAAAAACGGTGAGCGTTGAAGTAATATAAGACATTGTGACTTCCCCAAATAGGGCGAAGATCAACCTGTTCTTTCGATACCAAGTTTGTAAAATTCAAGGTTACAGGTACTCAACTATTATAGAAAATTTAATGCTAAATCCGAAAATGTGGTCAAGATTTGAAAAATATATAAGCAAAATGGAGATATTACAGCTTTTATAGAGAAAAACGTGGTTTCCTCACAAAAGTCTTTGTTTTATGATATATCTGCAACGGATTGGAATAGAAAGGTGAGATCTGCGGCATTTTGCTACATATTTGATGTAATTTCACCCAATGTTTTTTTATACACTAAGAGATACTCACCCTGTATATTATAACATAGACTCTTCGATTACTTCCTGTTATAGGAGGTAATTACTTAATACAAAGCCAGCTTGATTTGTTGCCAACTTAAGGCTTTCTATAACACTCCTTCAACTGTTCACTTTTCTCTTTCCTCTCTTCTGTCGTCTATTTTTCCACGTCTTTTTGGATTTGCTTTGTCTTGGAAGTCTTCCCACTCTTTAAGTTTGTTTCTATAGTCAGTTCTGCCTTCAATTTCTTTTAAATCTTCATATACCTTCTGAAGCGAATTGGATTTGCCTTTTAGGCGCGATGCACACTGGAGGAACCGGTTTCTAGAAACATGGAAAGGAAGTTGCTTAAAATTTAAAGATGGGATTAACGTAGGTTGGTGCACACAGCGTTTCTAGAAACCCCGTTTGATGAATGCTGAATAAATGATTGTTTTATTTTCAGGATAACATCTTCGTGTTTATTTGCCTTTGACCATCGTTGATTAATTTGTGATTTTATTTAAGAAAATATTTTTTTTTAAGTCTTCTCTAGCCTCTCTGTTGTGCCCATAGCGCATAAGGAGAAAATTCTCATAATAGTCGAGTTTTTCATTTAAAGTCGGTAAATTTTGACTCTGTAGTTGGTCAAATATGTATTGACGAGTCACTACTTTAGTACCCGAGGTAGTAGGTAGACCTGAAACAAATAAACAACAATTTAAATTCAAAATATCGCACAGTCAATATTTCCTATATTTGACAAGGAGCCTTTCAAAAGGGCTTAGCTCAAAAAAGCGCTATTTTCTTAAGGAATTAGTTACATATATGAACTATATAGTATTATAAAAATTATTACAGGTACTCATAAGTACATTAAAAAGGCACTCGAATTTAATATATCCAGAAAAATAAATTTTGGACTGAGTGAAGTTTGTCGTCTTAAAAATGAATGTCAGAGAATGTTAATTAAATTCTTCTGTAACGAAAACAAATTGTTCTTACCTGTATTATCGCAATCCATTGCAGTTAAAACGATAATATTTGCTTGAAATGAATTATGCATGTACACACTTGTTCATTATCGAATTCCGACGGATCGAAAGTGGAATCCCGCGCTTCAAAGGCGGGGGGGGGGGTAGAAGATGTTATATTGTACATAGAACTGTTGACTCACCGATTGTATAAATACCTTACCATTATATTGATTCTTAAAAAAATACTTTTGGCCGCCTATATCATTAAAATCTATGTGCGCTGTGTGCACCAACCTACCTTAATCCTATCTTTTAGTTTCAAGCAACTTCCTTTCCATTTAGAAACACGTTTCTATAAACCGGTTTCCCCAGTGTGCACCACGCCTAAAACTCAAATCCAATTCTCTTCAGAAGGTATATCAGAAGATTTAAAAGAAATTGGTTAAATCTTTCGAAATGTTTTACCATTTTCCTTGTTAATCTGCTTAGACTCATTCTTTGTATGTGCTCATAGAACATTAGTCTCATTTTCCTAATTCCATCTATTATCTGTTCTACATGTTAAATACTTCTGGGTTACTTCTTAATTTAGAAGTTTCTCCCATTGTCCTGTTTCCTAGTATCTTCCTCACGATCTTTCTCCCCTTTTTCCTGATTTCTTTATTTCCTTTTATTGTTCCTAAAATTAGGGTTTAAACTACATATAAACATTCTGGCCGATTTATTGTCTTGTAATGACGATAGTTTTATCTTATACCTATATATTTAAAGTTTTTGTAAATGTTTTTGAATTTCCCTATCGAACAAATATATCTGGAGGTGTAGAGAAGACAAAGTAGACGTTCGGTGGAGGTTGTAAATGGAAGTAAAGAAGGTTGGAAGGAGAAGTAGATAAAGGATAAAGTTAGGAGCAGGAGAAATAAATCTGAACTAAAGAGCTAGGTCCTTATATTCCAGCCAACTCTCCAACTCCAGCTCCAGGCTGGAGGGAGGAGGGGGATCTTATTATATCTTCTCTGCCCTCTTCTTATCTGCCTTCGTATTATATATCATACATCATATATCATATACTGTATGTCCCCTGAATTATATAGTCGGCCCTCTCACTTATCGACCCGCCACAAAAATAAACAGCTGTCATTTGAAGATAACAATAAATAATTTCGTTACTCTCTTGTTACTTATCGTTTTCACAAATCTTAAAAACATATTGCAATTGTTTGAAGAGCTCTTCCCCATAATCTTTCTACCGAATACAATATATTTAACAAAAACGATGTTATTAGTGGTACAATAAGAACACGTCATGAAAATTTTAAGTCCTCTAAACTATTAAATAATCTAAATCCTTAATAAGCTTGAAATTTGTAGTATGAAATAATAATTTTTTTTTTTATATCCAATTATTGCATTTTACAAAAAAATAACTACTAATCAGTAGCACTTAAAATCCTAGAAGATCTCTAGACCATCGTCTTTTCAGACGCCTCGGAGGAATGAAATGGGGAGCAAGTTGAGAAACTACCCTAGATTATGGATAGGTTACTATAAAAGAATAGGTATCTGGTTTGGGCTAAATCAGCAACATATGGAACATTAAGGTCTTTATGGATAACTTTATTGGTGACAAAGTAAGGGGAATTTAGAATTTTTCGAAGGATTTTGGATTGTAAGGATTTGATACGAGATGAATTGGATGGTTTAGTGGAGCCCCAAAGCTCAACTCCGTACGTCCAAATAGGCCTTATCACAGTCATGTAAATGAGCCTTTTGTAATTTATTGGAAGCTTTGAACGTTTGTCTAGTAAATGTTGAAGTAGTCTGTAACGATGAGCAGTTTCTTGTCGTTTCAGTCTAGTATTTGGATTCCAAGTAAGACGTTTGTCCAAGTGGAGTCCTAGGTAGCGGATCTGTTCAACAGGAATTAGTGGAATATCAAAGAAAAGTAAAAGAATAATAAATAAACCTGGCTTTGACCGATCTTGCTTGATCCCTCTCGGCTGTTCCATATTTTTTAAGACGTTTTACCCGTGACCAATTTGCTCAAAAGCGATAAGTTTTTGGGCAACGTTGGGGTAGTTTAACAGGCTCTAGCTCTGTTGATGTTGCCCGGATTGTAAGTTAGACGACATCCTACTTCTCATTAATTCATGAATAATATTTTTTGTTATAAAAAATTTGTCGCTAGGAGCTATATTGGTTTGAACGAAAAGTCACCGCTGTTTCTTCTCAACTTTGTTGATTTTAACAATCATTAATTGTTAATTTAGTTTAAATAATTTATAATAATATAACTAAGCAAAATATATGCAAATAAAATTAAGAACATAAGGGCATAGATGGTCAGCAGGACTCACCTGTTCTAAGGGATTAATTAGAAAATTAATTCCCTTACAGGAAATTTAACCACAGGTAAGTGAAAAAAAAGAAAGCATCTAAGCATTGGCGGTTAAGGGGGCCGCCAGGCTCAAAGCAGCTTTTTTTTTTTTTTTTTACTAATATGTTTTTCAAATTAAATTTGCCAAAGTGGCCACTAGTCTCAGATTCATCGGTATATATTAGCAGTTGAGAGTATTGCCAAGTCAATTTCTACATGAAGAATTAGAAGGTCCAGACCTCACGAACCGGATGATCGGCAAGAGATAACAGGCCTCAAGTCATTAAGCCACTGCATACAGCACATCACAGCAGCTATTTCCATAAAGGCGGAAGGCAATGAAGCAGGAGACCAAGAGATAGCGGACACATGGAACTCCCTAGATAGCGGACACATGGACCCCCTAGATAATGCTATGATAATGGTCCCATCCTACGACCATTTAGCTTCCCCCCTTCCCCACCAGAGGGGGCGCTCTATTAAACAATTTGTCAAGGGACATATCTGGATCTATCTGGATCCATCCGGATCGCCTCCTATCTTTTGTGTCATCGCATAACTCACTCCTCGCTAATAGATCGCGCCACCAGCAATTTGTCATGTCTATCTATTAGAGATAAACAACCTATTACAACTGTATCCTATACCAAGATTCCCTGTCTTCTGTTCTGTATATTTTCGCTCATGTTACGCCACAATGGTTGGGGCACTCAGTAAGGATAGAGATGATTCCAATTTAGATTATAGTAATGTTATTTATTTTTGTTATTTATTGTTCATTTATATTTAAAATACAATATATACAATGCGCTAATATGTTTACAATGACATGTCAATAACTTGGTAAGAACTAGTCAATAAATATTCTATATTAGAAAGTCCCTAGGCCATCTTCTTTTCAGAGGCCTCGAAGGTTATCGAGAAGTAAGTTGGGAGACTAGTGGGTTAGAGTGGTTATGGAGCCTACTATGGAAGGATAGGTGTCTTGTTTGCGCCAACAAGATACATATGGGACATTAAGATGTTTATGGATAAGTTTGTTTTTGATAAAGTAAGGAGAATTGAGGATTTTACGAAGGATCTTGTATTGTAAGGATTGGATACAAGAAGCATTGGATGGTTTAGTAAAGATCCAAAGTTCAACTCCGTATGTCCTAATGGGTCTAATTACTGTCATATAAATAAGACTTCTTCTTATGCATCAGCTTGTAGTTCCTTTTTAGGGGAGCGTCCACCCATGACTGCCATTGCTTTCTGTCACTTGCCAGTTTTTTGGCTTGGCTAACATTTCTTCCCTTCTTTCTGCATAAACAGTCGATATATTCTAGGTACGACATCCTTGGATGTCTTCGAGGTCTTCTACCTTCTGACACATAGTCCATATTCTTCAATGGATCTCGATGCTCTTCCATCCTGACGACATGCTCATACCACTATAGCTCGAGAACCTTCTTCATTTGGAAGACCCCTTGTTCATTTCTACTTGCTTCATTAAGATCCAGTCCCTTCTTGTTTTCCCAGCAAATCTTTGGAGGAATTTCATTTCTGTACCTGTGATTCTACTCTCTTGCTTGTCTGTTATAATCCAACTTTCAGCACCGTATAGGAGTATTGGTAGGTATATGAACATAAACACGTGAAGCTTCGCATTTCTACTTCTCGCATACCGATCACAGTATTGCAAATCTGGTAGAAAACTGAATTTGCTTTACTTTTCTTGTGTAGGATCTCTGAGTCCACTTTCCCAGACCCATCCAGAACTGTTCCAAGGTTCACAAACAAACAAAATTGTGACAACTTCCATATATTGTAAACTTGTAGAGAAAATAACAGTTACTAAGTTGTATGACGCTGTCCAGTTAAAGTTTATTGAAAGAGCTCAAGCATAGGAGGACCAAAAAATTAAAAATCATTTTTATGAACGCCTTCTGTATTCTATAGAAAAATTAATTATTTCAGTCACTTGTTAAAAAAGTAATGAATGAACAAAATTAAAAAAAAAATAATTAACTGAAAAAAAAAATTAAAGCCATAAAAGGTAGTTCAAATAATATAAGGAAACGTAACAATATTTTTATAGAATGACCTTGTTATTTAGCAACTATGATTCAAGTTATACTATTGAGGGACATTATTTTACAGAGCTTAAACAGTTTAAAAAAAATTTCTGAAATATCAGGTCTTTAAAAAACATTATATAGATATGTATTCCTAGTTTTGAGCATCTTACCAAATCTTTCACAATATCCGTCCAGTTTTTCTATTGAATGGTTTAATCTAAGCCGTGGCCTTCAAAAACCTATCAGGAGGGAGGATCTGCTGATATCTTTAACCAAAGGCAGCTAAATCTTGTAAGTGTCGGTGGTGGAGGTAGAGCAATAATACTAAGCAATATTTACCGAAGCAATAAGGCGAAGAGGGCGGGGATGATCCGACAGCTCCTATTGGCCAATAAATAAGGTAGAGCCGCCCACAAATCAGTGGAGACTTATAGCCGCCAATAGCTGACGGTTTTATATTGCCACTTGGAAGAATGGATTGGATACAGGTTTCCTATTGGCCCAGGTAACCGCTCTGTCCGCTCTTCCATTAGTTCTCATCTTCATCTTCATTATTTATATTAACATCCTAATTATATTGTTCTCCTCTAGAACCAGCGAGTTGAGTAACTACGAATTGATTTCTACTTCCTAATTACCTGCACATCGGATAGGTTTAACTATCACTAAGCCTAAAAAAAATGTCTTTCTCTAACAAAATTACGGCGCTTTCAAAGGAAGAACTATGTGCAGACAAATCGTTACTGAGAAACGAGAATCGAATTTTTGGTACCGGTATCGAAGTTCGGAAACGATTGTATCTAAAAGCGAGATCGATATGCCCAAGCGTGGTTGGGTTGATATTTAGTTTGTCGTGGATCCACGGAATGAAATTTGACCTTCCCATATCTCCTCGAATCAGTCAACTTTTAGAATAATTCTACTTGAAGTATATAACGACGTTTAGCCACATCATGCAAATTTCAAAAAAAAGTTTTGATTTATTTGTTGTTGACAATTAAAAATAATTTTTTTTTTATTATTGTTTTTCCTCGAAGAGCGTTCCTAAATTAAGCTTGCTTTAGGTTTTGACGAAACACTTTTGTGATTTAAGCCCAAAAAAAAATAACACATGTGCATTAAAGCACATTTTGTATTTAATGTTTAAGAAGGTGCTAAAATGCACATAGCCGAATTGGCAATCTCACCAAAGGTGAGGAATAAATAGGTTTTATTTTTTTTTCCGGCTTACCTGTGATTCAGTTTTCTGTAGGAGAGAAATTTTATAATTAATTAATAGCTTAATTGTCCTGACCGTCTTCGCCCTGATGTTCTTTTCGCTTAGCTGCTGGAGAGTAATTTTTTTATACATATTTATAAAGCCAGAGGGATAGAGCAAGATTGGTCAAATCCAGGTAAAAATTTATACTTCGTACTGGGAGAAACAGAATCAAAAGGAGTATCCTGAATCATTATTGAGCTAGTGTTATTATTTAATATGACGAGAGCTGAGCTCTTAACTGCTCCTACTCTCGTAATATCAAACTATCAACTAAGCGTAACGCTCTCGCCTTCCTCCAAAACGTATCGCTTATGACCAATTGAATGGGCCCGCCGAAAAACGTTCTAAGCGACAAAATTTTGGAAGTGGCGATTTTAAAGGTTTTTAAATATATAATAAATAGCACGTCATAGTATGCTATAGTACTCCATTATGTTATTATACATGTAAATATAACAAATTACATAATATAATTTAATAAATATAAATATTATTTGTAAATATTACAAATTAACGAATTATATTAGGTGAAAAAAAAAATCAAACTTACGAAACTAACAATAACTTTAGATTATGATTTTCTTTCACTGATTACTCAAAATTTTGTAATAGAAAGGAATTTAAATAAAATGATCCATTGTTTTAAATTATGTTAGGGCTCCACTAGATATTCCAATTATTTTCGTATCCACTCCTTACAATCCAAAATACTTTACAAAATCCTCTATGCTCATTATTATGTCACAAATCGACTTATCAATAATAACCTAAACATCCCATTTGTTGCTGAATCAACCTAAACCAGATAAGCTTCTATGATAAGCTCCATACGCAATCGAAACAACTAGCCTCCCAACTTGCTATTTCAAATGATCCTGTTTGCCATCTGAAAAGAAAATGGTCAAGGGACTTTCTAATGTAGATCTTTGATGGATGTGCTACTAATGAGTAGCTTCTTTATTAGTTATTGGAATGTTATTGTGTTAATTTTTCCAAACATTGACTTCATAAAAAAAAAAAATGTTAAGTCGATTTTTATTCAACACCAACAACTACACAATAGAACATAGCATTGATATTACCTTGTTGGTTAAAGTACCATTGAGAACTAATATCATACAAGTCACTTGATTCAATACACTTGTGGAACCGACCCAGCCAACTAGATAGTTATGACGGCAGACTATTGTATACAACGCACACAGTAGCAGGTGACAATGACATAGGATGCCATATTGGCAAAGCTATCGACACCAACTGTTGGAGAACTGTTTACATATGTTTAATATTCTATAGAGAGCCATCCATTGACCAGCAGATGGAAGGGTTGTAATAGAACCCCTAGTCAGTAGCTAACAGCTAATCGGATGACAATGCCTCCTTGATCGATGGTCACCTCGGGGGTGCCTCCTGGATCACAAAGGCCCCATCCATATCACACCCCTCCCCCCCTTCCCCCCTTCCCCCCTGTCATAACATCATAACACCGACCCATCGTCATTACTTCTTCGAAATATGTTCATCATCAACTCGGGGGCAATAGGGGGGAAGAATAGCCTTCATTTCCATTTCAATTTTATTGCTTTATCATAATTGATTTTTGATTTTTTCAACGCGATTAAATGATCGATTTTTTTTTACTGAACTTGAAGTGGGGTATGGTGTGCTTTTCCACGAATCATTGAGGCAACTAATCTAAGTACAGTAAACTCTTAAAGAGGAAAACTCTTAGCGTATATGTTTTTTATATTATTATTATATTTATAGACATTTATAACTGTATTACAAAAAAGCGACCAAAGACGAAAGAGGAATAGATACGTTGAGGGAGCTGGATATCACTTCGAAATAGTGGCTACAATCGTGTATATATGAACATATAAAAGAAAGAAAGAGAAGAAAAAAGTGATTCTAAATATTTATTTGATTATTGATATATTTGAGGAAAATCGATTGTCTAAAAGGTACAGAAGGAAATTATTTTTAAAGGAAGTTATGGAAGCTGCCAACATAGAAGTGGGTAGGGAATTCCAGAAGGAGGTAGCACGAATGATGAAGGATTTGTCAAAGGAAGCAGTTTTATGTGAGGGGATATATAGGTTAAAAGGTTGGGATCTAGTGTTTAGGAGGTGGATAGAAGAGCGCAGAGTTAATAGATCAAGAATATAGGAACGTTTTTTGGTTTTTAGAGATGGGAATAGGAAAGTACCCATAAAATATTGCCGTCGGAATTCAGGAAAGAGCCACCCAAGCTCAGAATATCGGTAAGTAACGTGTGACCGCCTGGGGCTCCCGAAGATAAATCTAATGAAACTGTTCATCAGTCTCCCCAATAGTATCAAAGAACAGAATAATAGCAGAAAACAGGTGCTGTTGGTATATAATGACAATTTTTCAAAATAGAAACATATCCAGCATTCTCAAAATAAGGGTATATCGAACGATCCTTCAAGCCGGTCGTTATGTACGGGAGTAAGACATGGTCCCTGACATCACACGAGAAAAAATTGTTAAACATTTGGGAAAGGAATATCCTTCGAAAAATATATGGTCTAACTAAATATGAGCAGAATCTTAGGCGAATAAAGACGAATGCATAACTGAAGACTATATCCAGCCCCAGATATTGTAGCCAATATAAAAAAAGGCAGAATAAGATGGATAGGGCATTTACAAAGAATGGAGGCTAACAGAAGGAGAGGAAGGCCTCGACTTCGTTGGCTCGAAGATGTTGGGGATTATCTTCGGACTCTGGGTGTGAGAGGATGGAGAATGGCAGCCGAAGATAGGTCTGAATGAAAGAGAATTGAAGAGGAGGCCAAGGTTCTGCAAGGACCAAAAGCACTATAAGATGAAGATAATTACAAAAATACATCCCGTAAATAAGCAGAATCCAAAGCAAAGTAAAGACATGACTAGAACTTGTAGAGGAACTAGCCATTGGTAGCACTCTAATGAAATATCTACAAATGAACAACATCCCGAGGCCATATTTTTTTAAAACATCTGGAAGGATTGCCATGGAATGGAAACTAAGTCGAGAAACCAGTAGATTTATGTTTTTAGTTTATTATGAAATGAAAGGTATCTGGTCCGTGCCAAATCGGTGACATATCGGATATTAAGGTCATTGTGGATCAGTTCATTTGTGACAAAGTAAGGAGCATTAAGGATTTTGGATCGGAGTGATTGGATGTGGGAAGAATTAGATAGTTTGGCGGAACCTCTATTGCATTTGATAAAATTTATTTTAAAAAAATAATATTTAATCTTCTATATATTTGTCAAATACCACTCACTCATTTAACACGAAATCTCAGAAACCACCGAACGGATTGGAATGAAATTCGATATGGAGCTTCCTCTTGGGCCGTAGGTGCTCGCTAAGAAAGGAATTTAAAAAATCGATCGCCTGCGGGCTAATTCGCGAAAAAAACTATTAAAAGCTATTACAATTTTTATTGGTGATAAAAAAAAACAACAAACTTTATTTAAATTTCGGTGAATAATATATACAAGTATAGATTAATTGTCATATGGTATTTGGAGATAAGCTAAGTTAAAAAATAGGTTAGATGTTTAAGCCGCACACTTTGACCACAAATAAAGTTCCTTATAGTTGTAATCAAACAAAAATACGATCGATGTCGAAACTTTATAATATGGTACTCTCTGTGAACTCGTGGTGGCTGCGGAAGTGGACCCTTACAAGGTTGAGCTGTTTCGAGAAACTATTAAAAGACTAACCTGGAACGTCCTGTTGGTCAAAAATGACGGTTCGATGTGCCACACCGTGTCGAACGGTTCACATCTAGAAATACTCCCGTGTTATATTTTTTTGCCTCAAAGCCACGGTAAATTGCTTCGACGACTCGTTGGACTTGGTGTGTTGCCGAGTGGGGGGCTTGAAGCCAAACTGATGTTGTGGGATTACATCGTTGTCTTCTAAATGTGAGCGGAGACGCTTCTCAATAATCTTCTCCAGTAATTTCCCCAGTGTGTTGAGGAGACTTATTGGGCGATAACTGTCTGGTTCGTGCTTGGGCTTCCCCCTTTTGTGAAAAAGGAGTACTATAGCGTTCTTCCAGGCGTGAGGATAGTAACCAAACCGGAGACAGGCGTTGTATATGCTGGTGAGTAGCGCAATCGTTTTCCTAGGCAGCCTTTTGAGAACTAAGTTAGGTATCAGATCATCTCCTGGAGCTTTTTTCTTGGCAGCCTTCGTATGAGAAATTTCAGCTCAATTGGAGAGACGAAGGGGATAAGGGGTTCTACTGTTGTGGTAGGTGTCGTGAGGTATGTGTCTACTTCGTTGTCAGTTAGTTCATCTTGTCTGTCAAAGTCTCTGAACTTATGAGAAAGATGTTCAGCGAAGGTTGCACACTTTTCGTCATCAGTCGTTGCAGTGTCTGTTCCAAGTGTTAGAGGGGGGATCTGTGTGGTTTGTCCAGTCAACCGTTTGGTTTCTCTCCAAAGCCGTTGGTCTCCTGGCACGAAACTCTCCAGGTAGCTGTTGTATTCTTGGAACCGCTCTTGGTCTAGTTCTAGTCTAATTTGCCTAGAGAGTCGGTTCATCTCACGTTTGTGATCCGGTAGTCTGTAGCGTTGCCATTGACGTCGAATGTGGTTTTTGTGGTGTATAAGTTCGAGTATGTGTTGTGGGGTCTTATATTGTTTGTGTGAGTGAGAGTAGGTACGTGAAGTCGCTGTGTTTATGGAGTTGTATAGGTGTTGTGTGAGTAGGAATATGGTTGCGTCTATGTCGTCAGTCGTGTAGTAGTGTGTGGGGATGGGAAGGGAACACATTTCATCGGCGAAGATCCCCCAGTCCACCTTTCCCGTGATGAGCCGAGGAAGAGAGGGTGGTGGTGGGCTCGGGCGCCAAGATAACAGATCACAGGGAGGTGGTCCGAGTCCAAGTCTGTTACGGGAGTTTGATGAATAGGGGTGGCAAAGTTACTGGCGAGACCTATGTCTAATATGTCTGGGCGGTAGCCGTACTGGGTTGGATAAAACGTGGGCTCTTCTGGAGAACTTATTTGGAGACCAAGTTTATCAGCGATTTTTAGAAGTTTGGTCCCATTTGAGTTTCGGGTCCGGCAACCAAAGTCTGTATGTTTGCTGTTGAGGTCTCCGAGTAATAATGTTGGCTGTCCAGTAAATATCAGTTCGAAATCTGTGTCTGTCAGTTTTTGCTAGTTCTTTGATAGGCCGAAACAATATTCAATAATGTATTATCTGTTAGTTTCAGCCTAGCCACTACTGCGTCTAAATTTTGATGTCGGGGTAGGATTATCTCAAATTGCTCCAGGTCCTTTCTAATAAGAAGTGCTACTCCTCCAAATCTATTCTCAGTGTCAGTTCTGTATATTGTGTAATTTCTAATTCGAAAACTGTCACCGGCTTTGAGGTGGGTATCTGTGATAAATGCTATGTCTATTTTGTAGCGTGCCAAAAAGTCTATCAGTGTGTTTTGGCGTTTTTTAACACCGTTAGCATTCCAGTTGAGTAGTGTTAATGTGTGGGTCAGTTGGTTATTAAATTCTCCATTTTCATTTATAAACATCTGGGAAATTAACTGCATAAAAAATTGTTTAATTTGTGGTAGTACCGGTTTTAAGAGTTAGTCAGAATGTTAGCTAAGTTTAGATTGTCAACATCGCTAGTATTTTCGTGATTGGTTGGCTGAGTGGTCTGTTGATTATGAGATGATCTGCGCTGAAATATGTTGGAGAGTCTTGGGGGCACAGGGGAACGTGGAGCAGTAATAGGTTCATCCTGGGCACATGTGCTAGTTTCGGATCGAGCATTATTATTATTGACTGGAATAGTTTGTATTTGTGGTATGGATCTAGTAGAGGAACTGGGGAATTTATGTTGTGTATTTTGTGGAGGTTGAGTGGTATGGTATTGTACGTTTGTGTTGGAAGTGGGTGGTTTGTGTGTGTGTGAAGGTTTCATCGCTGGAGGTTTTTTTATATTCCTGGCTCTGTATTGTGTGAAGGCAATACAGCCCCTGTACCTCGGGCTGTGATTTTCACCACAGTTCACGCAGGTTATAACCTGAGGGTTTTGTTAGTGCAGCTGGATGTGAGGTGGCCCTCAGAACACTTCCCACATCGCGGGTCCAGCCTGCAATAATTCTTAGTGTGGCCTACCCTAAGGCACCTTCCACATTGAGCTACCTGGGTAGAGATTTTTCGGGGTTCCACCGTTACTATGTGTGGAACAGTGACTTGAGAGATAAGATATTCATACCCGCCTCATCATTCACCAGTTCTACGGCACAAAGAGGGGTTGGCTGTCTGTACCTGTTATTAAGCCTAAGGACTTTAATAACGGGGTATGTGGGGGTCAGTAATTCCTGAATTTCTTCGTTTGTAAGCGAGTAAGGCACACCTCGGATAATAACGGAAAGATTTCTTTCCTCTGGGTTCACGTACGAGTAGTATTTTTTGTGGTGTGTGTCATAATATTTTGTCAATGATCTAAAGTCATGTGTTGTTGTCAAGGTTATTTTGAGTTTTCGGTTACACTGTTTGGTTAGAAATTCATTGATAACATTTTCTTTTATTTCTCTTACTATATGTTTGTATGGTTCGTCGCTAAGGAGAAATATTGGTGGTATTTTTGGTTTGGTTTCTGTTTCGTCATTATTTGGGTCCTCGTCCATATCTGTCTGTAAGGCATCAAAACTATTGTGAGTCGGTACTTGGGGGAGGGTCGTTGTACGCGATTTCTTGGCTCTTTTGGATGGCTGTGTGGTTGACTCCCAACCGTCATCATGGTCACTGTCGACTGGGGGCGAAGGGAAATTTGATATTGTAGATTTACTGAAAGAAGGCTCACCTTGATCAGGAGGTTGTTGCTGACGGGATTGTTGTTCCAGCTTCAATAACTCAGGTTCTCCGCTGGGGCGGGGGTGGTTTCATTTGTTTTCATAAACGATTTTGTCATTAACCCGCTCAAAAATACTCAAGTATCTCGGAGCTTATACGATGGCTATCACTTTTGATGGCACAAAAAAAAAAAAAAAAAAAAAAAAAAAAAAAAAAAAAAAAAAAAAAAAAAAAAAAAAAAAAAAAAAAAAAAAAAAAAAAAAAAAAAAAAAAAAAAAAAAAAAAAAAAAAAAAAAAAAAACTGATAAGAATTAGTGAGTTCTTTCAAGTGCATGATTCTCTTCAGTATCGTATTATGTTCTACCATGGAGAAGATGGGTACAGTATTAACATCCCTCTGCGTGACCCAAACACCAATACACCAATTGAGAAAACTGTGTCTGCAGCTGATTTTTACGCCTGAATGTTAGTGGAGCGAGGAGGTGAAGAACCTTATTTACTTTAATTTCGTAATCTCCTCAACAAATTTATGCTTGATAAGCAAAAATAGAAACAGAAAAACTAAACTTTATTCGAAAAAATCAAAAAAGTTGAGAAGTTGAGACTATATTCACTTAAAGTATGCCATAAGAAAAGCTGTTGTTCTGGTATCAGAGCTGGGTAAGGTTAAGGTGGTAGTACTGCCTCGAAGCTTCACTGGAGGACTATCAAAATAATATAAAATTAACTTTTGAAAATTGTCAAATTTACTTATTGATATTATTCTAAGAATGGAATTCTTTAGGTTTATTTAAGTAATAATAATTATCAACGTTAAGCTTAACTTTCACTAATTTAAGTTGTCTTCATCCTATTGATGTTAAACCGTATCGGAGCAGGGTACTTTCAGCTAGTATTTAATAAATACATTATGAAATTAATGTTTATTCTAGGTTTTTTGAGGAATCAGTTAAAGGGAAAACAATAATTGTTAATAATAACAAAACATTAATTTACTATGCCTGTTGAGGCATGGCTTAAGAGTTATTTAGAATTTGGTCCAATTGATAATACCATTAAGTAACTTTCCAGTTATTAAAATACAAAAGAACATTGAGTATGTTTCAATTGTTGTAACTATTTTAAATTAATTTAAGGTTATTCAAAAAGTAGTTTTGTTTTCTTATTTTTCAGATTTAAAGTGAATAGTTATAATTTTATGTTTTAAAATAGTTTTTGTTTAATTTTTAAAATATTTAAATTATAGTATCGTCGTCTTTTGTTGAAAACAGTAAGCCAAAAACATATGGTTTGTGACGTCATACCACTATACTACTGAAGTCAAAATGGAAACAGATCTCAAGTAAAGTTCACCTTGTAATTAATTGCAGAAATCTATAGTGGATAGTAGAAAGTTTTTGTTTATTTTATTATATTTTATGAACAAATAAAATTTATTATTATTATTATCATTAAGCGTGTGCACTTTATATAGGTTGGGTGTGCCTCAGGAAAGGCTCGTGATCTGAAGTAACAATATACTTATGGCTTCTTAAAAAATATTATTAAAAGATTTCTTCCTTTTTTTAAATAACACTCATCAATAAAAATGAGCATTTCACTTTGGAATGTAAATAACTAGAAAAAAGTCCAACGAAACAGTCGTAAAAAGAATATTCAGTTTCCGTTTACTAACATTTTCTCAAAGTTTCTAAACTTCATAAATAAAACTATTTATTTTGTTAATGAAGATTTTATCGGATTTGACTCTACTAAAGGTGACAAAGAGATGACAATACGGCAGCAGATGACCACCCCCTCAGTGACCAATAGCTATTAGGGAGGCCGTTGAATTGTCAGGCCCGGAATTAGCTGGAGATTAAATGGCGGTGAGATAACTGGGCCACAGCTGTCCACTGCCACCACAATAATGTCCACCACTGCCACCACAATAATGGACAATAACCGAAGACCTGTGTGCCGCTCCATTAGTGGTGCCTATATTGATGTGCTCTGGCCCATCCATCAGCCCATCTACCTCCCACCTTGCTAATAAAGAAAACAGGAAGCACTGGATTGTACAGCGGGTGGCAATGGTGAGGGGGGGGGATATCTTGATCGTTAGTCCTAGCGATGGACAATCAGGGCAGGTTCGAGTCTCAGCGATCATCTGGGAATTCATATAAAACAATTTAAAAACATTATTGGGTCCTTTTTCCAATAGGAGTACAATTTGTCAAGACCATGAAATTATTAAATTTTGCCATCACATTTACCTAGAAATAAAACATATGTTTGTAAAGCAAATATTTGGATGAGACATAAAGACAGATAAACAAGTACTGCCAACACATCAATTTGGATTCCGTCCATTTCACTCAACAGCTCATCAACTACGCCGTGTTGAACGGATTTCATCAATCTCACTTGAGGAAAGACTATATCCAACAGGGGCATTTCTAGATGTAGCGTAAGGATTAGACACAGTTGTCCATGACTTCTTTGGACTTCTTTTTAAATTGAAAAATCTTCATCCCCTACCAGTTATCTGTTCCTTCAATGTTTTCTTTTTGATAGATTTGTCTCTGTCCGACAAGGTTCAGATATATCTTCTCTTTATTCAATAAAACCCGGAGTAACACAGGGGTCAATACTAGCTCCACTATTATATACTCTTTACACCCAGGATATGCCACTTAGCAACATACGCTGATGGTACAGCAATATTAACTGGACATAAAGACCCCTCAATTCAACACCACTTAACAATACTACAAGACTGGTTCAAAATGTGGAAAATAAAACTAAATTACACCAAATCACAGCACATAACCTTTACACTCAGACATTACTCTTGCCCACCTGTCTTCATCGACAATCAACCCATGACACAACCAAACGAAATTCATTACTTAGGGCTTACATTTGATAGAGGAATGACCTGGGGCCCACATGTAAAACAAAAACTTCTCAGTCAAAACAAAAGACTAAAACTTGGTATCCAATAGTTCATAACCGGTCAACATTTAATCTCCGACAACGACTAAATACACACACTTCCTTTCTTATACCCATATAGACATAGGCCACACAAATATATGGGACTGCAAAAAACACGCACCATAAAAAAATACTAATATTCCAGTCAGCAATACTCAGGCTAATCACGAAATCACCTTGGTACATTTCAAACCACACAATTCACTCTGATTTACAAGTACCCCCCAGTAAAGGAACATATACATAACCTTTATAGACGATTTCACGACAGACTTCATGGACATAATAACATACTCATTAATGACATGGCCACGACTGACATACCTGGACATATTCTCAGAAGGCTTAAAAGAGGCTGGATGAGAGATTTGCTCAAATAAACTTTATTTTAACCCATGCCAGGAGGAGGTACTATTGAGTGCTAGTCTCCCACACGCCTTTAGGGCCTCTGTTATTAGTTTGTTTTTTTTTTGTTGTTTTATACAACATTATAAAAATAGTTTTCCATACACAAAACTGTTGGTATACGGTGTATTGTCACTTGATACTAGTTTGATGGGAAGTCACTCTCCGTTTAGATACATGTACAAATGCATTGAAATTACCCAACCACATGTTCAGCGGTTTCCGGTACACCACTAGCTGGGACAAAGCGGGTCAATATTTTTTTAAACCATGTTTTGGAGCTAAAGCACTTTTAAATCCGGGATTTGCTTGAAGACGTGGACCCTAAGAGGGAACCCACCGCCTAAGAAATCTCCAAACATGGATTTGATAAACACTAAACACCGAGCCTTCCCTTTTCATGCCCTCTTCCTTGCAGTACACTCATGTTGTTAACTTACGCTGTGTTTCAGTTGTCTGCGTGATTTTGGTACCAGGCTGGAGATGCATACCGTTATACTCCTTTAATATCGCCATCGTAGCTGGGTATCAAGACAGTTTCAATGATAATGCCGTCCTAATTGGCCAAGGTGAAGGCGTTACAGATCAAAATTCCTTCTTATTTTCCACACCTACCAGGTAGGTGACAGTCAGTTTGGGACTTTAGAAGAATGGCCTTGTTTTTTTTGCAGAGCTGCCGCCATTTTTCCTCTTCTCTGTTTACTGCCCCAGCTACGAACTAGGCCAGCACATCTTTCAGCTTCTTTGCTACAAGCAGACACCACTACCAGCCAGAATCACATAGGCAATAAGTATTATACAAATTGCTAGGTGTATCGTATCTCTGGAGCTGGTGAAGTACGCGTGGCCACCACGACACTATCAAAGGCATAGATATGTCAAAGAGGAGTACATGCTCAGCGGTTCGCCCTGCCCTTTGTTGGATCCGTATTGCCGTGGATGGCTTTCTCATCGTCAGAACTGGCTGCAAAGCTCTTAGGCAGATGCAATTTTCCCAAGGAGGCAAATAGGTCTCGAATCAGCATTTTTTCCATTCACCTATCTTCTATGTAAAACTGTCCACGGGCTGCGTATAAATATCTGAATCAAGATTTTCTTTGCCGACTCTCTTCCTCCTCAATCCCCAAGACTTTCGCTTTTGTGAGCGCACCTTGATATACTCGGGCCTTAACCTGTACTCTTCAAATAAGTAAACTATATAAAACCTTATACATACCTCTCTCTTTAAGGTGGTTAATCCAAAGCTCATCGCCTTCCTGGTGCTGAAGAGAATCCATGTACAACACTCTAAGTCCATTTTTTTTCCAACTTTTTGTAACACTTTTCAACACATGGTAGATAAGACAATGTTAAAATCTCCACAAATTAAGGAATAAGAAAACATGAATTGATAAAACATTGAGCAATAAACATGTAGCTACTTTATGGATGTTACAAATCAATACTTAAGGATTCTCATGTTTGTTAACACTTCTGTTTCAAGAATTACCTGATGGTTTATTTATTACATTTAATATAAAATTAATCAAAATTGAAGACTAAATATTTATTTCCACTACGAGCAAATTCACTTATTACTCCAATTTTAGATGTGAATAAAAAATTTAAATAGAAAGAGGAAATATTTTGATATAAATTCATTGAAGCAGGAAATATACAAGATTTCATCGTTTTTGACATGAATATGTCTTTTGGCTGGTGGACTATACTTTTTTGATGCATAGTTTTGTTTTCACAGTCAAAAATGTAAAAATTAATGTTGGTGTTGCTCAGATTGAACATTTGACGACAGTTTTCTTATCAGAAGCAGTAGATCCTGGTCAGAGATTTTTTTTTTGTTCATATCGATTTTGAACTTTCTAAATGTATCGATCTATAATTTGAATAACTATACCCAAAGACCTAGATTACAACGTTACAACATTATGAAGGAAGAAAGTTAAAGACAAGAGAACATAGTAAAGCGGACACTAGCTAATGGTAAATGATGAGCAGTGATGGCGGTAGAGCTGACTAACAGGCAGCAGGGAAGCAATAAACCTCCAACCTCCGCTGAGCCGCTGTGTTAGCTGTTGCTGTTGCTGTAGCTGTAGCTAGCTAAGCCTTCCCTAAGAGGATCAACTCTAATCTACTTTAAGTCCGAGTCTACGATCGATACCAATAATCGCAATGTCACCGAAATCGGTTACAATGTTCTCCCCGCGGGCGGTGTAATATACAGGGTAAGTATCTCTTAGTTTAAAAAAAAAAATTGGTGAAACTAGATCAAAAATGTAGCTGAATGCCGCAAATCTCACCTTTCTATTCCAATCCGTTGCAGATATACGATAAATCAAAGACTTTTTTGAGAAAATCACGTTTTTTCCCATAAAAACTGTAATATCTCCATTTTGTCTAAATATTTTTCATATTTTGGCCACATTTTCAGATTTAGCATTAAATTTCCTATAAGAACAGAGTACACGTAACCTTGAATTTTACAAACTTGGTATCTAAAGAACAGCTTGATCTTCACCTTATTTGGGGAAGTCACAATGTCTTATTTACTTCAACGCTCACCGTTTTTCGTAAAAAATATCCAAAAAACTGCAAATCTCACAAAAACTTACAAATTTAATCAGCTTTCGAATGATATGTTAAACGTAATGATTTTGTTTCAATTTAGTGAATATTTACTTTTGAAACCGAAAAAACATGGTGTTCTCATTTGGTATACAAATCAGTTACTTGGGTAAATAAAACATTATGACAATCCCTTAATGGAAATGTACATTTTAAACATAATAAACTGTTCATTGAAATAAAAAGCAAAGGAAAAAATGATTGTTTAATAGAAAATAAAGGAAAACTGTCAATAAAGCGACACTACATCAGAGGATATTATATTATTACATTTATTATTATTATTTAGGATTTATTTTATTAGATTTTCAATGTAATGTTTAAAATCCAGTGATAATGAACATAGACCTTAATTTTGCCGTTAGCTTCTAAATGCAGATTGTGTTTAAGAATACTACTTTTTGAAGTGAATATTATGGGCAGGAGATTCTGTTTTTACAGGGGATGGCATTTCTACCAATCCATGTATATCGTTATTATGAATGGTCGAAATGCCATCCCCTGTAAAAATGAGACTCACCTAGCCATAAATCACATAATAAATAAATAAATGTAATAACATAAGATCCTCTGATCTGGTGTCGCTTTATTGGCAGTTTTCCTTTATTTTCTATTAAACAATAATTTTTTTTCTTTGCTTTTTATTCCAATGAAGAGTTTATTATGTTTAAAATGCACATTTCCATTAAGGGATTGTCATAATGTTTTATTTACCGAAGTAACTGATTTGTATACAAAATGAGAACACCATGTTTTTTCGGTTTCAAAAGTAAATATCTCCATGAAATTGAAACAAAATCATTACGTTTAACATATCATTCGAAAGCTAATTAAATTTGCAAGTTTTTGTGAGATTTGACGTTTTGTGGATAGTTTTTACGAAAAACGGTGAGCGTTGAAGTAAATAAGACATTGTGACTTCCCCAAATAAGGCGAAGATCAAGCTGTTCTTTAGATACCAAGTTTGTAAAATTCTAGGTTACGTGTACGGTGGAAATTTAATGCTAAATCTGAAAATGTGGCCAAAATTTTAAAAATATTTAGACAAAATGGAGATATTACAGTTTTTATGGGAAAAAAACGTGATTTCCTCAAAAAAGTCTTTGATTTATCGTATATCTGCAACGGATTGGAATAGAAAGGTGAGATTTGCGGCATTTAACTACATTTTTGATCTAGTTTAACCCAATTTTTTTTTTTTACACTAAGAGATACTCACCCTGTATATAACTGCTCTTTATATTATTTTTAATGTTTTTTGTTCATTTAGATCATAATTTAAAATTCTTAGTCTTTGTTAAGAGTTTTCCTATTTACTTATGACCACAGATCGTCCATCTTCCGAAGAAGTACCAGGTGTGAACTTGCGAAGTTTTATGGCTACTATAACGCATTTCCACGTATTAAGCAAAACGCATGAAGCGTGATGTATTATTATCAAATAACTACTCGTTCAAAGGGCTAGTTAGTGCAAGAGACGAAAATGTTGAAAAGAAAATATTGAAGCAAAAAAACTCATTTTCTTCCTCAGGGATATGTTTTTCTATAATCTACTGCTTTTCCCTATTTCCATTGAAAATGATCAAATTAGGCACTTCAATGAATAATTAATTCAAATTAATAATCAATGATTATTCGAAATATACTAACAAGGAGACGTTTGCAGTTGTAACTCACAGATTTGAATGCCGATTTTTGTGTGGGTAGTAGGGACCTATAATAGTGCAAAACTAGAGTTATAGCCGCCAATGGGCATTAGGAGCAGAGAAAAAAAATAAAATATGAAAATCACGTTTTATTTTTATTTTTTTTAATCTCAGTCAAGATAGATGAATGATTCTTTCACGTTTAATTGCAGTTATGTATGCTATTAGATATAAAAATACTTTTGTATGCTCAAGACAAAAATGACAAAATTCCAAGGAAATCCACTGTAAATCAGTGTAAACTTTTTTTCATGAACAACTGACCTCAAATCTCGAGTTAACGCACCAGAAAACCCTTATATGTGAAATTTCATCAAAATAAAAAAATATTGATTTTTTACCCCTTTCGAGGAGGTTAGAATTTTGAAGTTGAGATTTCATCAACATTTTCTACCGGCCATAACAACTGCTGTGTTCAACCGATTACAATAGTAATAGCATCACTAGAATCAGCATACATTCTGCTTTTTATCCATGCGTATAACATTGGATTTACTCCCGATTTTAGTGGACAAAAACTGATGTGAATGAAAAAATCCGAGGTCAGCTATAACTTGAGATATTTCAATAAGGGGAAATCCTGCGACCTCCGGATTTGGGCTAAACTATGCAGTTTTAAGGCTTCTAGATGACCTTAAAATTTTGTCTTAAACGGTTGCGAAATATCTGAGATAGAGCAAATTATTTACATTTTTTCAGAAATTGACAGCCCCTTGCCTTCTAAAATCCTAAAAAATTTTGAAGGTAAAAAAAAATTATTTTTGATTTCGACAAAAATAAGTTTCTACATGTTTTTTGAGATGACGAATCTGGAAATAATATCAGTTTTTAGTTTAAAAATTTTCCTCACATATATTATATAAATAAGACGTTTAAAAATGATTTTAATTTTGTCGAAATCAAAAATAATTTTTTTTTACCTTTAAAATTTTGTAAGATTTTAGAAGGCATGGGGCTGTCGATTTCTGAAAAAAATTTAAATAATTTGCGTTATCTCACATATTTCGCCACCGATTAAGACAAAATTTTAAGGTCATATAGAATATATTATATTATATCTCAAGTTATAGCTGACCTTGGATTTTTTCATTTACATCAGTTTTTGTCCACTAAAATCGGGAGTAAATCCAATGTTATAGGCATGGATAAAAAGCAGAATGTATGCTGATTCTAGTGATGCTATTACTGCTGTAATCGGTTGAACACAGCAGTTGTTATGGCCGGTAGAATTTGTTGATGAAATCTCCACTTCAAAATTTTAACCTCATCAAAAGAGGTAAGAAATCAATATTTTTTTATTTTAATAAAATTTCACATATAAGGGTTTTATGGTGCGCTAAATCGAGATTTGAGGTCAGTTGTTCATGAAAAAAAGTTTCCACTGATTTACAGCGGATTTCCTTGGAATTTTGTAATTTTTTTGTCATTTTTGAGCACCCTAAAGCCGGGTAGTGTCTGAGCATAACAAAAGTATTTTTATATCTAATATCATACATAACTGCAATTAATCGTGAAAGAATCATTTCTCTATCTTGACTGAGATCTGAGAAAAAAATAAAACGTGATTTTCATATTTTTTTTTTTCTCTGCTCCTAATGCTCATTGGCGGCTATAACTCTAGTTTTGCTCTATTATAGGTCCCTACTACCTACACAAAAATCGGCTTTCAAATCTGTGAGTTACAACTGCAAACGTCTCCTTGTAAGTTAAAAAAAAATAACGGTTTCAAACTGACATTTTTCATTCAAACCAAAACAGCCCTTAAACGGTTGATCCCAGGGGCAAATGTTATAAAACAAAAAATATTCTCTATTCAATTTCTGACAAAGGAAACATTTCGATTCGAGCAACACCAACAGAGCCAGAGGGTGTCGAAAAATTACATTTTGGAGTGGAAATTATTCCTCCACTCATAAAATTCTGAATTGGCCCATCATATAATATACTGGAATCGGTTATTGATGACTTCACATGCTTTTATGGTCTGGGACGAACAGGCAAATCAATAGTTTAATAAATTATATAAATACAACACCAAAGTTCTGATATTTCAATATGTTTTTCTTCTCATATTGCTATGTCTTTTGGCTGGGGGCGAGAGGGTCTATAGTTTTACTATGTATCGTTTTTTCCACCATCAAAATATGTAAGGCTTTTTTCAAACAAAAATTTAAAATTTTGGCACACTCTGGCTCTATTACTGTTGCTCGGATCGAAACAGTTGACAACAGTTTTCAAATCAGAAGCCGTAGATATAAAAACATTAGATTATAGATAAACATATTGTTTCCCCATACATATCCAGCGCTCTTTCCTATTCCGCTCAACCATCCTATGGAATTCCATTCCTTCTCATATTAGACAAGCGAAATCTCTAAAAACATTTAAATTCCTCTATTTCCAGTACCTCCTCCTAATCCAAGGTGACGCTTACTAACAATATATTTTCTCAATGAAACGATATCTTATATATATAGTCTTTCTGAAACACACTCAGTGTTACCACTTAAAATCATTTTTTCTCACTCCGAATACATTTGGGTTCTTATATTGCATATAATTAGCATTGTATCACAATAACCTATTTATTATTTCGTTTGTAGGATATTTTCTTATTTTCCTGTTCATATATTACATTAGTATCTATGTATACATTATCATTGTTATATTAATATTTCTTCTTTATCTTATTATTTTTTATTTTTTCTCGCGATTTTTATTTTTTAGTCTTATTTATTCAACATGTCTCTGACCAGATGTAACTAATATCATTTCTTTCTGTACGATTTGTTATTCTTAAGGGACTTGGTCCCAGAATAAATTTATTTTTCTATTCTATTCTATTAGATTGTTTTCCCAGTTTTATGTATTTTTTATAATACGTGATGAATGTTTAATATAAGTGGCAAATTTTATCAATCCTTATTGTATAGATCCGTCTATACCATCATGATGCACCTCAAGTAATTTAAGTTTATTTTACTACAACCTAAACGGCTCTAATTTTTGCTGCCATTTGGTAACTTTTCTTTTACGTGTACAAAGGTGAATGCGAATACAATAATATGATGTTACTGGAGTCCAGTTATCGAGTTCCAGGAAGCCTCAAGTAGACTACAATAGTTACGGTCCCAGACAATAGATACGGTTCCGTAACTTGTACGCAATAAGTGCTCCTTGCTGTAAACCGTTCCGTACACAATGAAGATGGTTGCTGCCCAGGAGACCCTTCCTGTAATACTGTAAAAGAAGAAGAGGAACAAGAAGAAGGTATTGATGGCCGAAGCGGTAGCGGGGTCCCCGACAAGTGTTTTATGGGTTCGTTCCCTGCTAGTGAAAGTGTTCAACGACCCCTACAAATCATCAGCAAATGTTTTCACTCTCTGTCATAGCGTCGTCTTCAATAACTTCCCAGTTCTGTTCCCAGTCCTAACAGTATTGTTAGAGCGCTTCTTTCACTTAGTAACAGTTATACAACTCTTGCGAATCACCCATAAATCTTCTTAAGTCTGGAAAGAAGGGTTCCGAACTTTCTGGAGTATAAAAATGGCGTCTTTTGGTGAGATTCGCGGAAACTTTCGCAGTACTAAAAACTAGACAAATTTTTAAATATATTCTAACCTTTAAGAGTTGTTCAATGACAATTACTAGCCATTTCGTATCGACCATCATCACTTTTTAACTTTTGAAGGTTTATCTGTGTTACTGCGGGACCCAAGTTTCGAGGCTTTTCACTTTCTCTATGTGGTTCATAGACCAGCGGCCAGGTTTGAGGGTCGCAAAAAATTGAGAGCTGATACGATAAACGAATATTGACAGTGCTTCTCTTAATGACGATGTTCTGTGAGCTTGTGATGTAAATCCCAGAACAACTGTTAAAGAACTAAGGGAGTAACTCTGTTAGCAAATCGATTATCAACTGTTAGGCCAGCGGCCTGCTACCAAAAAAGGGCTTTAGGTTGCAAAAAAATTGAAGAGAGCTGCATTTTTGATATGTTCTAAGAACGTGTCTCAGTAGTGTAAATCGAAGTTTGCAACCGATAAAAAGGATGGGAAAACTTTTGGCGGCCGAAAAACATCGAAATTTTCGGAGGAATTTCAGTTTTTGGCCAGCATCTCTTAATTGGTGTGTTTTCGATAAAAAAAAAACACGCGCACCATTTTTAAATCAGATTCAATTTACTATAATTTGAGCTCAATCCTAGCTCTATAGGTCTAATATATTCTGAGTTACGTCCTATTGAAAGTTGGTAATGTTTTTCAAAAAGTGTAAATTATAAGTTTTGGCTGACTTTCGTGAGGAACACCGGCGGAAGGAATGATCCTACGATGAAAGTCATAGCAAAAGAAGTTGTATTAAATTTAATTAACTTTAATTTAAGCACAGACCGAGGCCTGGAAGTTATTAATTACCTCTGTTATTAATTTAAAAAAGTAATAGTGGGGAAACGTGTTGAAACTTGTATCTTTTTAGCAGATTGATACAATAACTCGGAAACCGTTACTTTCAGCACATTTTATGTTCTATACATTATTAAAGCTAAGTGAATTTTCAATAAATTTGGTTATATTCATTTTTTTCTCAGATCAATAGTTTTAGAACTGTGGAGGACAAAATATTGTCTAACTTGCGATTAGTCGCACTTTTCCACGGAGACACGTTGGCTCTCTTTTGGCTATAACTACTAAACCATTCGTCCGATCCCAAATTTCATTTCTTTAACCTTAAAGCTGGTTAAATTTCCTATTAGATCCTATATAACAAATTTTGATTAAATTTCGTGTAATATCGATGCTAGCGCGCTAAATGTGTATGTTTAGTCAAAACATGATAGTTCTGATGCAAAAATTTTTCCTCTGCAGAAGTTGTCTAAATTCCTGAAAAGGTGATAATCTGTTGGAGACAAGTCGGGAGAATATGGTGGGTGCGGAAGAACTTCGTACCCCAGCTCTTTCAATTTATGCATGGTAAGTTTTGAAACGTGGGGTCTAGCGTTGTCGTGTAGGAGTATAGGGCCCTTCCGATTTACCAATCCAGGTTGTTTTTTCAATAATTTTTCGTGCATTTGGCCAATTTCATTGCAGTAGGTTGTAGAGGTAATGGTCTCACCTCTAGGCAAAAAGGAATAATGTATGATTCCAGCCATGGACCACCATACTGTAACCATCAATTTTTTCGGGTGCAAATTTGGTTTTGGCATTTGTCCTGGGCTTTCGTCGATGTCTAACCACTGCCCTGACCGACGCTGATTGTCATAAGCAATCCAGCTGCCGAACGACCTAGTTTAAACTCATAAAAATATTTTACACGAAAATCGCGTGTTTCCATGTTCATATTTGAAGGTATAACAGTGTGTAATTGATTGGGAAGCTAATGTTTATAAAAGAAAAGTAGAGGATTAGTAACTGCTTGATTATGATATGCGAACTTTGGAAGTAAACAACAGAGACTCGCAAAATCCTCTATGTATTTCAAATATTATAAAATCGGACATTTCATGTGAAACAACCCAATATTATTAGCTTTATCGCTCTGCAGCTCCAGGGGAAAATAAATGAAGACCCAATAGTGCCCAGATCTAATGAGACTCAAAAACTTTTTTTTTCGAAATCCAACGACATAATCCGATATTATGGATGAACGATATTATTGCACATAAGTAGTGGTTTTCATTCGTAATACTTAACTATATTTACAAATGTTAATGTTTTAAATAAGCGAATTTAAAGCATAATTTTAACTTCGTTAATATATTTTTGAAATGCCACCGCGTGACACCGTCTTCAAACGTTTTTGATTACAGACACTAGTATCTATATTAACTTTTCCAGCAAAAATCAGCTGCTAATAACTGCCATTTTAGTAATTATGTAGATTTTTCTTCCAGATTCAACTACATTGCTAACCTCTACAGTTTAACGAAACATGAATTCTAAGTGGAAATAAATCATAGCAAAAAAATACATATCACCGAATCCTGTTCACTGTTGATAAGAACAATATCTAGTTAGAGGATTGATCTGTTGAAAAAGAAAATGCATCTATATAAAATAATATATTTACCACAAAACTGCAAATCTTTGTGAACACATCCCAGATTAATGCTAATATTTATGCAAATAATGAAATTTTTTAACTTTGATAATTTGTTAACAACGATAAATCGAGATTATTTGTCCGGATTATTGATTTGTGCCTTATTTTGTTTTATTGTAATGAGTAGAAGTTCATAGGAGATTGTTTTAAAAAATTAATTTTTTTTTTTACAAAAATACAATTATTTTTCCAAAACATTGCCAATTCGTTGTCCTAAAATGTTTTAAACATTTTTCCCAAACACTGCGACTAAAAAAAAAAAATAGAAATTGTGAACAAAACATTTTTTTCCAGTTAGAAGTGCTATTCGGCCTAATGTGGGATGGCGTCGGTGTCTCGCGGAATTTAATAAAAATGTGATATACGGGATCTAATAGCAGCTTTTAAGGTTTAAAGAAGAAATGTGAGATTGGACAAATTGTTTAGGAGTTGTGCCCAAAAAAAGAACTTGGAGCTCTGAAAGTAAATTTCTGGCCCGAAATCCATTTAAATTAGTCTTTTACTCTGTTTTTCTTCTTTGTATAGTTTTAGGCCCTGCAGATGGTCCGTGATCCGAAATGAACTTTCATTGCTATTTTCTGGTTGGTTTTTTGAGGTCAGCACTTACTCTCATCTCATCTCAACTTAAAATCTTCCTCAGCCATCCCGATAGTCACTTACCGCCTAGCCTTCCGTTTTTTTAATACGTTTGATTACCTGCTGGACCGTTGAACGAGGTATATTAGTCGTTGAAGTAATCTGGACGTACAAATATCCAGGCTATTTGAGGAAAAGCACTCGTACATATGATAAATGTAACCGCTGTTGAATAGAGGTTAATGTTAACATTAGGTTAAGCTGAATATCCGCCCGTAGCTGTTTATAAAACACTGTTTGAGTAGAAACTGATGAGGACATAACCAGAAAGAGCTAGGATCAACAACTAGTCAACTTCTCTACATCAGGCCTTAAGTATTTAAAGAATTAAATTAAATAATTTGTCGCTGTATGAAAACTTTTCCAACAGTCAGTTTACTGTATTTTTATATTTATAGAGTGAGTACATAAATGTTTTCCATATTTTGGGGTTTTTAATTATGAGGTGTGTTTCTCACGTGAATAAGGAAGAATAAGAAAAATTATTATAATCGTATTTTAGTGAACTTAGTAGGTGTACGAAAACTTTTGTTGCTCACTGTACTTTATATCCATTAAAGGAAACTAGTTTTAGCTGTTTCCGGCAAACTGATTGTTGTCCTTATGAAAAATTATTAAAGAGTTTCGTTTTTTAAAAGGACACCCTCTCTATCCTCGTTTAATCCTCCTTACAGGACACTCAAGTATAATCGTTTCAGATCTGTCCGAACTAATAACTTTTTATGGCTCAAGGATATCCTTGGCCTCTCCTACCGACAAACTAATCCTTTTTCTTTTGAAAATAGATTGAATTGTTCTGTTTTTTAAATGAAACCTAATTTATATCTTCCAATTTCATTGCACGTAATAAATAAAGTCTATAGAGTACTAGTGATTACTGTATTTTGAAAAAGGGTTAAAAATATCCCATTTAAAAGTGCACAATTTTGACTTATCGAATTCTTCATAACAGCCAGGAAAATGAATATTGATATTTCAAAATCATATGCACTAAAAGTGACTGTTACTAGAAGAAAGAGTAACAGTAACTAAAATTAATCGAAAAAGAGTCCAGTATCCCGATATTAATGATAGAACCCGGAGCGAACTGAGAAGAATAGGAAATAAGGAAGGTTTAAATCGGTTTAAAACTCATAACACGAAGGCTTGAAGCTTAAGAAATCACACGCCTCTTCATCACTATGTTTACCACAGCTTTGGCATGTGAACTAGTCGAAGGCAAAAGACGAGAGGAAGAGAATTAACAAAGATATATTAAGTAAATTTGAAATCAATAATAGGTGTGTAAAGTCAACAGAATATAAAAAAATAAGTATTTATGTTCCCATGCTATGGATGAAGGACCGAAAACATGTGGGGTATAATATGACGTTGAAGGGTATAGTTGACTGAAGGAGGATGTGCTGAAGAGTTATGTTAACATATATATAAGGAGATTAGACACGGTACCAAAGTACCTAGGGTACCAATAGTCCAACAGTTCCTAGGAGAAGGACCGCAAAGGGTACAATGAGAACCGTACACTGTTTATGGTAGTACTGTACAACTATAGAACTGTCTCAGGGTACGGGCTACCTCCAATAATATGTTTGCCGACACTACCTGCACATCTACCATCTACCATGGTACTAAGTCCTCTTCTTGGAACTATGTCTTCAGGAGCACTAACTACAGATCACGGTTTGGGGGGGGGGGGGGGGGGCAATATACGTTCCGGGGCAATATATGTTACTGTACATAATTACAAACATCATGTAATACAAACATTATTAACTTCATGTTTAATTATATTTTGTGTTTGCCGTTTTCGACTTTTTCAACATTTACTAGACAGATGTTCGAACTTAACGATTAATTGCAAAAGGCTCATTTAAATGACAGCTATCAGACCTATCTGAACATATGAAGTTGAGCTTTGGGGCTCCACCAAACCTAATTCATCTCGTATCCAAGCCTTACAATCCAAAATCCTTCGAAAAGTCCTTAATGCTCCTTACTTTTTCACAAATAACCTTATCCATAAGGACCTTAATGCTCCATATTTTACTGATTTAGCTCAAACCAGATACCTATCCTTTCATAGAAAACTCCATAACCATTGGAATCCACTAGTCTCTCGTCTTGCTTCCCATTCTATTCCCGATAATCCACAGAGGTACTGAAAACTGAGAGGCCTTACATAGAATTTGTTTTTTTTCTTTTTATTGAAGTGCTACTAGTGAGTGGTTTTTCAAATTTACTTATTGCACAAATATGTATACAGTTGTAAATATCAACAAATAAAATCAACTTAAAAAAAAAAATTATATATTTTACACTTGTTTAAATAAATAAAGGGCCCAACAATCGCTAAGAGGATTACAGGACTGCTTTAAAAACGGTAAACGAAATAGAATCACCACAAACCACAGCACATCATCTTCACACTGTGACATTAGTCAACTTGTTTTGATCTGTTAACCCACAATGAAAGTAAACCTTTCATAAAAATAGGTATTTTTCAATAGAAATTAATGGCATTAACACATATCCCAAATAAGGAACACAAGATTAATTTTAACAATTAGGATGTAAAAGTGATACGTTTTTGGGGAACGAAAAGTCGTTGTTTGACAGGCCCTAGTTCTGTTGGTGTTGTCCAGATCGAAAATTTGACGACAATTCCCTCTATTTTTTTTTTACTTTGTTAATTTCTAATAGCCATTAATTGTTCAATTTAATTTAAATAATTTAAAATCATACAGGGCACAGACGGTCAACAACATTAAGCTATTTAATTATAAAATTTATCTACTGCAGACAAATGAATCAGAGGCAAGCGTGAAAAAATATATATAAAACATATGAGAATGGATGGTCAAGATGGCAACTGTTATAAAATATAATGTTCCATATTATTATTTCTTTCGCCGATTGGCTGTTTTGACCACTGTAGGGCATGATTATCATAACTAGGGCTGTGAATTATATGCAATAAAAACTGAAAAATATGCACATATATATGCAGAGATATTGGTTAAAATATGCAATTAAATACCGAAACTATGCAACTATCTGCATTATTAGAAAAATAGAAAAATCGCTATACATACCTATACTTAAGTACAAACTCAAGTTTGAATAACTAATTGTGTGGAAGAAAAACATTAAAAAGGTAATATTAAAAAACAAAAACAAATTTTAAAAACCTTTATTGAAGATAAATAAAACACATTAAACAGATAACATTAAAACGAAAAAAAAAAAATACATTAATTTCCAGAAAACTTTAAAACAGAAGAATATAGATCAAAAACAGTAAGCGACGGCAATAAAGAAACTCTCCCGACTTATTCATGCCAGTTATTCACTGTTGTAAATTTGAATTGCAGACAACCACTTTTTCAGGTTTTCGAACAAAATAGATCGTCTATTGGGCCTCAAAATAGATTTGAAACGCTTTACACTAAACGACCACCTCTACACTAATCATATAAATATAAAACGTCTCCATCACTTTTGAAAGTCTCATTTGAAAGCTCACCAACCAGATCTTTTGTCTTTAAAAGAGGGACTTTCGGTATTTTAGGTTAACACAAAAGAACAGTTTACGAATGCTATGTCTCGGTGAACTGTGTGAGAGACTGTGTAATGGAATGATGGAAGGGAGAAGAGATGAAAAGTGAAGTAATAATATTCCGCGTATTTGAGCGAAGTATAAACGAGAAATTAATCGGATTAAACAATTGAAAGAGAAACAAATACGATCTAAAGTTCTTTCGAAACCGAAGAATCAGCACTTGGACACATACAAACACATTGATTAGGCGAAAAAAAAAAAGAATGGGAAGAGTTCTTATAGCTATTTTTCGGTTTTTATCTATTTTTTAATTTTTTTTATGCTCGGGAACATAAAAAAATTCTAATGCCAAATGCTGCTGTGCCAGATATATAGATAAATATGCAAGTCTAGTTCAAAATATGTAAAAATATGCATTTATGGCAAAATATGCAAATTAGAAATAGCTTAAATTTATTCCCAATGCCTCAAAACATATATATTTTGGTAATATTAGATATTTTGGTTAGTAAGGAGAAATATGCAAATGCATATATTTCACAGCCCTAATCATAACATTATAACGAAAATAAAACAAAATATATGTTATCATGCAAGAAAGACACGCCTGGCAGATTCAAAATAAATGGTGGATGCACATTTGAAAGAGTGAAGAAATTCAAATATCCCGGCACTATTACTACTGAAAATAACAATATTGTGGAGGAGATAAAAGCCAGGATCCAAAATGGCAGCAAATGTTATTGGTCACC